>JAKVIS010000395.1:0-75824 GCA_033119425.1 Bufotes viridis
CAGTTACGTATTGCTTCACCCTATATTGTTATAACGTGCCTCCAATAGTTATTTTCGCCCCTAAGGTTATTATGCTCATCCTACAGTGCCCCCAGTATTTATAATGCCCCCTGCAGTCCCCCAGAATTTATAATTCCCCTGCAGTGCACCCAGTATTTATAATGCCCTGTACAGCACTCCCAGTATTTATAATACCCTCTTCAGCCTCTCCCAGTATCTGTAATGCCCGGCTGCAGCGCTCCCCAGTATTTATAATGACCCCCTGATGCGCCCCAGTATGTATAATGCACTTGCAGCTCCCAGAATTTATAATTCCTCTGCAGCGCCTCACTGCATTTATTATGCCTCTGCAGCGCCTCCTGAATTTATAATGCCCCCAGTAATTAATTGCCCCTGCAGCACCCCAGTGTTTATAATGCCCTTGCAGCACCCACAGTATTTATAATGCACCTGCAGCGCCCCCAGTATTTATAATGCCCTGTTCAACACTCCCAGTATTTATAATACCCTCTGCAGCCTCTCCCAGTATCTGTAATGCCCGCTGCAGCGCCCCCAGTATTTATAATGACCCCTGATGTGCCCTCAGTATATATAATGCACTTTGCAGCTCCCTCAGAATTTATAATTCCCTCTGCAGCACCTCCTGCATTTATTATGCCCTGCAGCGCCTCCTGAATTTATAATGCCCCTAGTAATTAATTACCCACCTGCAGCACCCCAGTGTTTATAATGCCCTTGCAGCACCCACAGTATTTATAATGCACCTGCAGCGCCCCCAGTATTTATAATACCCTCTGCAGCCTCTCCCAGTAACTGTAATGCCCGCTGCAGTGCACCAAGTATTTATAATGCACCCTGAAGTGCCTCTTGTATTTACCTGCCCCCATACTTTTATAATGCTCACATTGAAGTTTCCTAGTATTTATTCTGCCCGCCTACTGTTATAATGTTCAGCCTGAAGTGCCCCCAGTATTTATATTGCATCCGACTGTTTCAAATACTGGGAGCACTTCAGGATGAGCATTATAACATTAGGGGGCAATATAAATAATTGTGGCACTTCAGGATGAGCATTATAACAGTAGGGGGCAATATAAATGCTGGGGGCACTTCATAGTGAGTGTTATATCACCCTCTATTATAACGTGCCTCCAATAGTTATTTCGCCCACTAAGGTTATTATGCTCATCCTATAGTGCCCCCAGTATTTATAATGCCCTCTGCAGTGCTCCCAGAATTTATAATGTCCCCTGCAGCTCTCCCAGTATTTGTAATGCCCGCTGCAGCACTCCCAGTATTTATAATGCCACCTCAGCTCCCCCAGTTTTTATAATGTCCTCTGCAGCGCTCCCAGTATTTATAATGCCCCCTCAGCTCCCCCAGTTTTTATAATGTCCTCTGCATCGCCACCAGTATTTAAAATGCCCACTGCAGGGCGACCAGTATTTTTAATGCCCCCTGCAGCACCCACAGTATTTATAATGCACCTGCAGCGCCCCCAGTATTTATAATACCCTCTGCAGCCTCTCCCAGTAACTGTAATGCCCGCTGCAGTGCACCAAGTATTTATAATGCACCCTGAAGTGCCTCTTGTATTTACCTGCCCCCATACTGTTATAATGCTCACATTGAAGTTTCCCTAGTATTTATTCTGCCAGCCTACTGTTATAATGTTCGCCTGAAGTGCCCTTAGTATTTATATTGCCTCTACTGTTTCAAATACTGGGAGCACTTCAGGATGAGACTATAACAGTAGGGAACATGTAATACTGGAGGCACTTCAGGGTGAGTGTTATATCACCCTCTATTGTTATAAAGTGCCTCCAAATAGTTATTTCGCCCCCTAAGGTTATTATGCTCATCCTACAGTGCCCCCAGTATTTATAATGCCCCCTGCAGTGCCCCCAGAGTTAATAAATAGTGGGAGCGCTGCAGGGGGAATTATAATGCCCCCTCAGCTCCCCCAGTTTCTATAATGTCCTCTGCAGCGCCCTCAGTATTTAAAATGCCCACTGCAGGGCTACCAGTATTTTTAATGCCCCCTGCAGCACACGCAGTATTTATAATGCTCTCTGCAGCCTGCCCCAGTATTTATAATACCCTCTGCAGCGCCCCCACTATTTACAATGCCCTCTGCAGCACCCCTATTATTTATAATGCCCTCTGCAGCCTCCCCCAGTATTTGAGATGCCCTCCGCAGCGCCTTCTGTATTTATAATGCCATCTGCAGCCTCCCCCAGTATTTATAATGCCCCCTGCAGGGCCTTCTGTATTTTTAATGATCCCTGCAGCGCCTCCAGTATTTATAATGCACCCCTGCATTGCCCCGAGTTTTTTTTATTGCCCCCTGCAGCCTCCCCCAGTATTTATAATGCTCCCTGTAGCTCCCCCAGTTCTTATAATGACCCCTGATGCTCCCTCAGTATATATAATGCACTTTGCAGCTCCCTCAGAATTTATAATACCCTCTGCAGCACCTCCTGAATTTATAATGCCCCCTGCAGCTCCTCCTGAATTTATAATGCCTCAGTAATTAAATGCCCCCTGCAGCACCCCCAGTGTTTATAATGCCCTTGCAGCACCCCCAGTGTTTATAATGCTCTTGCAGCGCCCCCAGTATTTATAATGCCCTGTTCAGCACTCCCAGTATTTATAATAACCTCTGCAGCCTCCCCCAGTATTTATAATACTCTCTGCAGCCTCCCCCAGTATCTCTAATGCCAGCTGCAGCGCCCCCAGTATTTATAATGCACTCTGAAGTGCCTCTTTATTTACATGCCCCCATACTGTTATAATGCTCACATTGAAGTTTCCCTAGTATTTATTCTGCCCGCCTACTGTTATAATGTTCACCCTGTAGTGCCCCCAGTATTTATATTGCCTCCTACTGTTTCAAATACTGGGAGCACTTCAGGATGAGCATTATAACAGTAGGGGGCAATATAAATACTGGGGGCACTTCAGGGTGAGTGTTATATCACCCTCTATTGTTATAAAGTGCCTCCAAATAGTTATTTCGCCCCCTAAGGTTATTGTGCTCATCCTACAGTGCCCCCAGTATTTATAATGCCCCATGCAGTGCCCCCAGAATTTATAATTCCACGTGCAGCGCCCCCAGTATTTATAATGCCCTGTTCAGCACTCCCAGTATTTATAATACCCTCTGCAGCCTCTCCCAGTATCTGTAATGCCCGCTGCAGCGCCCCCAGTATTTATAATGCACCCTGAAGTGCCTCTTGTATTTACATGCCCCCATACTGTTATAATGCTCACATTGAAGTTTCCTTAGTATTTATTCTGCCCGCCTACTGTTATAATGTTCGCCCTGAATTCCCCCCAGTATTTATATTGCCTCCTACTGCTTCAAATACTGGGAGCACTTCAGGATGAGCATTATTACAGTAGAGGGCAATATGAATAATGGGGGCACTTCAGGATGAGCATTATAACAGTAGGGGGCAATATAAATACTGGGGGCACTTCATGGTGAGTGTTATTTCACGCTCTATTGTTATAACGTGCCTCCAATAGTTATTTCGCCCACTAAGGTTAGTATGCTCATCCTATAGTGCCCCCAGTATTTATAATGCCCTCTGCAGCCTGCCCCAGTATTTATAATACCCTCTGCAGCGCCCCCACTATTTACAATGCCCTCTGCAGCACCCCTATTATTTATAATGCCCCCTGCAGTGCCCCGCAGAATTTACAATGCCCCCTGCAGCGCACGCAGTATTTATAATGCTCTCTGCAGCCTCCCCCAGTATTTATAAAACCTTGTGCCGCGCCCCCACTATTTACAATGCCCTCTGCAGCACCCCTATTATTTATAATGCCCTCTGCAGCCTCCCCCAGTATTTGTGATGCCCTCTGCAGCGCCTTCTGTATTTATAATGCCATCTGCAGCCTCCACCAGTATTTATAATGCCCCCTGCAGGGCCTTTTGTATTTTTAATGCCCCCTGCAGCGCCTCCAGTATTTATAATGCACCCTGCAGCGCCCGAGTATTTATATTGCCCCTGCAGCCTCCCCAGTATTTATAATGCTCCCTGTAGCTCCCCAGTATTTATAATGACCCCTGATGCGCCCTCAGTATATATAATGCACTTTGCAGCTCGCTCAGAATTTATAATACCCTCTGCAGCATCTCCTGCATTTATAATGCCCCCTGCAGCGCCTCCTGCATTTATAATGCCCCCCAGTAATTAAATGCCCCCTGCAGCACCCCCAGTGTTTATAATGCCCTTGCAGCACCCACAGTATTTATAATGCACCTGCAGCGCCCCCAGTATTTATAATGCCCTGTTCAGCACTCCCAGTATTTATAATACCCTCTGCAGCCTCTCCCAGTATCTGTAATGCCCGCTGCAGCGCCCCTAGTATTTATAATGCACCCTGAAGTGCCTCTTGTATTTACATGCCCCCATACTGTTATAATGCTCACATTGAAGTTTCCCTAGTATTTATTCTCCCCGCCTACTGTTATAATGTTCACCCTGAAGTGCCCCCAGTATTTATATTGCCTCCTACTGTTTCAAATACTGGGAGCACCTCAGAATTTATAATACCCTCTGCAGCACCTCCTTCATTTAAAATGCCCCCCTGCAGCGCCTCCTGAATTTATAATGCCCCCAGTAATTAAATGCCCCCTTCAGCACCCCCAGTGTTTATAATGCCCTTGCAACACCCACATTATTTATAATGCACCTCCAGCGCCCCCAGTATTTATAATGCCCTGTTCAGCACTCCCTTTATTTATAATACCCTCTGCAGTTTCCCCCAGTATTTGTAATGCCCCCTGCTGCCTCCCCCAGTATTTGTAATGCCCACTGCAGCGCCCCCAGTATTTATAATGCCCTCTGCAGTGCCCCCAGAATTTAAAATCCCCCCTGCAGCGCACCCAGTATTTATAATGTTCTCTGCAGCCTGTCCCAGTATTTATAATACCCTCTGCAGCGCCCCCACTATTTACAATGCCCTCTGCAGCACCCCTATTATTTATAATGCCCTCTGCAACCTCCCCCAGTATTTGTGATGCCCTCCGAGCTCCTTCTGTATTTATAATGCCATCTGCAGCCTCCCCAGTATTTATAATGCCCCCTGCAGGGCCTTCTGTATTTTTAATGACCCCTAAAGCGCCTCCAGTATTTATAATGCACCCCTGCAGCGCCCCGAGTATTTTTATTGCCCCCTGCAGCCTCCACCAGTATTTATAATGCTTCCTGTAGCTCCCCCAGTACTTATAATGACCTGAAGTACCCCCAGTATATATAATGCACTTTGCAGCTCCCTCAGAATTTATAATACCCTCTGCAGCACCTCCTGATTTTATAATGCCCCTTGCTGCGCCTCCTGAATTTATAATGCCACCAGTAATTAAATGCCTCCTGCAGCACCCCCAGTGTTTATAATGCCCTTGCAGCACCCACAGTATTTATAATGCACCTGCAGCGCCCCCAGTATTTATAATACCCTCTGCAGCCTCTCCCAGTATCTGTAATGCCCGCTGCAGCGCCCCCAGTATTTATAATGCACCCTGAAGTGCCTCTTGTATTTACCTGCCCCCATACTTTTATAATGCTCACATTGAAGTTTCCCTAGTATTTATTCTGCCCGCCTACTGTTATAATGTTCGCCCTGAAGTGCCCCCAGTATTTATATTGCCTCATACTGTTTCAAATACTGGGAGCACTTCAGGATGAGCATTATAACATTAGGGGCAATATAATAATTAGGGCACTTCAGGATGAGCATTATAACAGTAGGGTGCAATATAAATGCTGGGGCACTTCATAGTGAGTGTTATATCACCCTATATTGTTATAACGTGCCTCCAATAGTTATTTCGCCCCCTAAGGTTATTATGCTCATCCTATAGTGCCCCCAGTATTTATAATGCCCCCTGCAGTGCCCCCAGAATTTATAATGCCCCCTGCAGCGCTCCCATTATTTATAATGCCACCTCAGCTCCCCCAGTTTTTATAATGTCCTCTGCAGCGCCACCAGTATTTAAAATGCCCACTGCAGGGCGACCAGTATTTTTAATGCCCCCTGCAGCGCATGCAGCATTTATAATGCTCTCTGCAGCCTCCCCCAGTATTTATAATGCCCCCTGCAGCGCCCCCAGTATTTATAATGCACCCTAAAGTGCCTCTTGTATTTACCTGCCCCCATACTGTTATAATGCTCACATTGAAGTTTCCCTAGTATTTATTCTGCCCGCCTGCTGTTATAATGTTCGCCCTGAAGTGCCACCAGTATTTATATTGCCTCCTACTGTTTCAAATACTGGGAGCACTTCAGGATGAGCATTATAACATTAGGGGGCAATATAAATACTGGGGGCACTTCAGGGTGAGTGTTATATCACCCTCTATTGTTATAACGTGCCTCCAATAGTTATTTCGCCCCCTAAGGTTATTATGCTCATCCTACAGTGCCCCAAGTATTTATAATGCCCCCTGCAGTGCCCCCAAAATGTATAATGCCCTCTGCAGCGCTACCAGTATTTATAATGAACTCTGCAGCGCCCCGAGTATTTATAATGCCCCCTGCAGTGCCCCCATAATTTATAATGCCCCCTGCAGTGCCCCCAGAATTTATAATGCCCCCTGCAGCGCACCCAGTATTTATAATGCTCTCTGCAGCGCCCCCACTATTTACAATGCCCTCTGCAGCGCCCCCAGTATTTGTGATGCCCTCCGAGCTCTTTCTGTATTTATAATGCCATCTGCAGCCTCCCCAGTATTTATAATGCCCCCTGCAGTGCCTTCTGTATTTTTAATCACCCCTGCAACGCCTCCAGTATTTATATTGCACCCCTGCAGCGCCCCGAGTATTTTTATTGCCCCCTGCAGCCTCCCACAGTATTTATAATGCTTCCTGTAGCTCCCCCAGTACTTATAATGACCCCTGATGCGCCCCCAGTATATATAATGCACTTTGCAGCTCCTTCAGAATTTATAATACCCTCTGCAGCACCTCCTGAATTTAATCTGCCTCCTGCAGCGCACACAATATTTATAATGCTCTCTGCAGCCTGCCCCAGTATTTATAATACCCTCTGCAGTGCCCCCACTATTTACAATGCCCTCTGCAGCACCCCTATTATTTATAATGCCCCCTGCAGTTCCCCCAGAATTTATAATGCCCCCTGCAGCGCTCCCAGTATTTGTAATGCCCTCTGCAGCTCCCCCAGTATTTATAATGCCCCCTGCAGCTCTTTCAGTATTTATAATGCCATCTGCAGCCTCCCCCAGTCTTTATAATGCCCCCTGCACGGCCTTCTGTATTTTTAATGCCCCCTGCAGCGCCTCCTGAATTTATAATGCCCCCAGTATTTATATTGCCCCCTGCAGCACCCCCAGTGTTGATAATGCCCTTGCAGCACCCACAGTATTTATAATGCACCTGCAGCGTCCCCAGTATTTATAATGCCCTGTTCAGCACTCCCAGTATTTATAATACCCTCTGCAGCCTCCCCCAGTATCTGTGATGCCAGCTGCAGCGCCCCCAGTACTTATAATGCACCCTGAAGTGCCTCTTGTATTTACATGCCCCCATACTGTTATAATGCTCACATTGAAATCTCCCTAGTATTTATTCTGCCCGCCTACTGTTATAATGTTCGCCCTGAAGTGCCCCCAGTATTTATATTGCCTCCTACTGTTTCAAATACTGGGAGCACTTTAGGATGAGCATTATAACAGTAGGGGGCAATATAAATACTGGGGGCACTTCAGGGTGAGTGTTATATCACCCTCTATTGTTATAAAGTGCCTCCAATAGTTATTTCGCCCCCTAAGGTTATTATGCTCATCCTACAGTGCCCCCAGTATTTATATTGCCCCCTGCAGTGTCCCCAGAATTTATAATGCCCCCTGCAGTGCTCCCAGTGTTTATAATTCCCCCTCAGCTTCCCCAGTTTTTATAATGTCCTCTGCAGCGCCCCCAGTATTTAAAATGCCCACTGCAGCCTTCCCCAGTATTTATAATACAGTCTGCAGCACCCCCACTATTTACAATGCCTTCTGCAGCACCCCTATAATTTATAATGCCATCTGCAGCCTCCCCCAGTATTTATAATGACCCCTGCAGGGCCTTCTCTATTTTTAATGACCCCTACAGAGCCTCCAGTATTTATAATGCTCCCTGTAGCTCCCCCAGTATTTATAATGACCCCTGATGCGTCCCCAGTATATATAATGCACTTTGCAGCTCGCTCAGAATTTATAATACCCTCTGTAGCACCTCCTGCATTTATTATGCCCCCTGCAGCGACTCCTGAATTTATAATGCCCCCAGTAATTAAATTCCCCCTGCAGCACCCCCAGTGTTTATAATGCCCTTGCAGCACCCACAGTATTTATAATGCACCTGCAGCGCCCCCAGTATTTATAATACCCTGCTCAGCACTCACAGTATTTATAATACCCTCTGCAGCCTCCCCCAGTATTTGTAATGCCCCATGAAGCCTCTCCCAGTATTTTTAATATTCTCTGCAGTGCCCCCAGTATTTATAATACACCCTGAAGTGCCTCTTGTATTTACATGCCCCCATACTTTTATAATGCTCACATTGAAGTCTCCCTAGTATTTATTCTGCCCGCCTAATGTTATAATGTTCGCCCTGAAGTGCCCCCAGTATTTATTTTCCTCCTACTGTTTCAAATACTGGGAGCACTTCAGGATGAGCATTATAACTTTAGGGGGCAATATAAATAATGGGGGCACTTCAGGATGAGCATTATAACAGTAGGGGGCAATATAAATACTGGGGGCACTTCATGGTGAGTGTTATATCACCCTCTATTGTTATAACGTGCCTACTATAGTTATTTCGCCCCCTAAGGTTATTCTGCTCATCCTATAGTGCCCCCAGTATTTATAATGCCCCCTGCAGTGCCCCCAGTTTTTATAATGTCCTCTGCAGCGCCCCCAGTATTTATAATGCCCACTGCAGGGCTACCAGTATTTATAATGCTCTCTGCAGCCTCCCCCAGTATTTATAATACCCTCTGCAGCGCCCCCACTATTTACAATGCCCACTGCAGCCCCCCTATTATTTATAATACCCTCTGCAGCCTCCCCCATTATTTGTGATGCCCTCTGCAGCGCCTTCTGTATTAATAATGCCATCTGCAGCCTCGCCCAGTATTTATAATACCCTCTGCAGTGCCCCCACTATTTACAATGCCCACTGCAGCACCCCTATTATTTATAATGCCCTCTGCAGCCTCCCCCAGTATTTGTGATGCCCTCCGAGCTCCTTCTGTATTTATAATGCCATCTGCAGCCTCCACCAGTATTTGTGATGCCCTCTGCAGCGCCTTCTGTATTTTTAATGCCCCCTGCAGCGCCTCCAGTATTTATAATGCACCCCTGCTGCGCCCCGAGTATTTATATTGCCCCCTGCAGCCTCCCCCAGTATTTATATGGCTCCCTGTAGCTCCCCCATTATTTATAATGACCCCTGATGCGCCCCCAGTATATATAATGCACTTTGCAGCTCCCTCAGAATTTATAATACCCTCTGCAGCACCTCCTGCATTTATAATGCCCCCTGCAGCTCCCCTAGTGTTTATAATGCCCTTGCAGCACCCACAATATTTATAATGCCCCCTGCAGCTCCCCTAGTGTTTATAATGCCCTTGCAGCACCCACAGTATTTATAATGCACCTTCAGCGCCCCAAGTATTTATAATGCCCTGTTCAGCACTCCCAGTATTTATAATACCCTCTGCAGCCTCCCCCAGTATTTATAATACTCTCTGCAGCCTCCCCCAGTATCTGTAATGCCCGCTGCAGCGCCCCCAGTATTTATAATGCACCCTGAAATGCCTCTTGTATTTACATGCCCCCATACTGTTATAATGCTCACATTGAAGTTTTCCTAGTATTTATTCTGCCCGCCTACTGTTATAATGTTCGCCCTGAAGTGCCCCCAGTATTTATATTGCCTCCTACTGTTTCAAATACTGGGAGCACTTCAGGATGAGCATTATAACAGTAGGGGGCAATATAAATACTGGGGGCACTTCAGGGTGAGTGTTATATCACCCTCTATTGTTATAAAGTGCCTCCAAATAGTTATTTCGCCCCCTAATTTTATTATGCTCATCCTACAGTGCCCCCAGTATTTATAATGCCCCCTGCAGTGCCCCCAGAATTTATAATTCCCCCTGCAGCGCACCCAGTATTTATAATGCCCTGTTCAGCACTCCCAATATTTATAATACCCTCTGCAGCCTCTCCCAGTATTTGTAATGCCCCCTGCAGCCTCCCCCAGTATTTGTAATGCCCCCTGCAGCCTCCCCCAGTATTTGTAATGCCCGCTGCAGCGCCCCAGTATTTATAATGCACCCTGAAGTACCTTTTGAATTTACATGCCCCCATACTGTTATAATGCTCACATTGAAGTTTCCCTATTATTTATTCTGCCCGCCTACTGTTATAATGTTCATCCTGAAGTGCCCCCAGTATTTATATTGCCTCCTACTGTTTCAAATACTGGGAGCACTTCAGGGTGAGCATTATAACAGTAGGAGGCAATATAGATACTGGGGGCACTTCAGGGTGAGTCTTATATCACCCTCTATTGTTATAAAGTGCCTCCAAATAGTTATTTCGCCCCCTAAGGTTATTATGCTCATCCTACAGTGCCCCAAGTATTTATAATGCCCCCTGCTGTGCCCCCAAAATTTATAATGCCCCCTGCAGCGCTCCCAGTATTTATATTGCCCTCTGCAGCGCCCCGAGTATTTATAATGCCCTCTGCAGTGTCCCCAGTATTTATAATGCCCCCTGCAGTGCCTTCTGTATTTTTATTGCCCCTTGCAGCCTCCCCCAGTATTTATAATGTTTCCTGTAGCTCCCCCAGTACTTATGATGACCCCTGATGTACCCCCAGTATATATAATGCACTTTGCAGCTCCCTCAGAATTTATAATACCCTCTGCAGCACCTCCTGCATTTATAATGCCCCCTGCAGCACCTCCTAAATTTATAATGCCCCCAGTAATTAAATGCCCCCTGCAGCACCCCCAGTGTTTATAATGCCCTTGCAGCACCCCCAGTGTTTATAATGCCCTTGCAGCACCCACAGTATTTATAATGCACCTGCAGCACCCCCAGTATTTATAATGCCCTGTTCAGCACTCCCAATATTTATAATACCCTCTGCAGCCTCCCCCAGTATTTGTAATGCCTCCTGCAGCCTCCCCCAGTATTTGTAATGCCCGCTGCAGTGCCCTCAGTATTTATAATGCACCCTGAAGGTCCTCTTTGTATTTACATGCCCCCATACTGTTATAATGCTCACATTGAAGTTTCCCTATTAATTATTCTGCCCGCCTACTGTTATAATGTTCGTCCTGAAGTGTCCCCAGTATTTATATTGCCTCCTACTGTTTCAAATACTGGGAGCACTTCAGGGTGAGCATTATAACAGTAGGGGCAATATAAATACTGGGGCACTTCAGGGTGAGTCTTATATCACCCTCTATTGTTATAAAGTGCCTCCAAATAGTTATTTCGCTCCTAAGGTTATTATGCTCATCCTACAGTGCCCCCAGTATTTATAATCCCCCTGCAGTGCCCCCAAAATTTATAATGCCCCCTGCAGCGCTCCCAGTATTTATAATGCCCTCTGCAGCGCCCCTAGTTTTTAAAATGCCCCCTGCAGTGCCCCCAGAATTTATAATGCCCGTTGTAGCGCTCTCAGTATTTATAATGCCCCCTGCAGCGCACCCAGTATTTATAATGCTCTCTGCAACCTCCCCCAGTATTTATAATACACTCTGCAGCGCCCCCACTATTTACAATGCCCTCTGCAGCACCCCTATTATTTATATTGCCCTCTGCAGCGTCTCCCAGTATTTGTGATGCCCTCCGCAGCACCTACTGTATTTATAATGCCATCTGCAGCCTCCGCCAGTATTTATAATGCCCCCTGCAGTGCCTTCTGTATTTTTAATGAACCCTGCAGCGCCTCCAGTATTTATAATGCACCCCTGCAGCACCCCGAGTATTTTTATTGCCCCCTTCAGCCTCCCCCAGTATTTATAATGCTTCCTGTAGCTCCCCCAGTACTTATAATGACCCCTGATGCGCCCCCAGTATATATAATGCACTTTGCATCTCCTTCAGAATTTATAATACCCTCTGCAGAACCTCCTAAATTTATAATGCACCTTGCTGCGCCTCCTGAATTTATAATGCCACCAGTAATTAAATGCCTCCTGCAGCACCCCCAGTGTTTATAATGCCCTTGCAGCACCCACAGTATTTATAATGCACCTGCAGCGCCCCCTGTATTTATAATGCCCTGTTTAGCACTCCCAGTATTTATAAAACCCTCTGCAGCCTCCCCCAGTATCTGTAATGCCCGCTTGCGCCCCCAGTATTTATAATGCACCCTGAAGTGCCTCTTGTATTTACATGCCTCCATACTGTTATAATGCTCACATTCAAGTTTCCCTAGTATTTATTCTGCCCGCCTACTGTTATAATGTTCGCCCTGAAGTGCCCCCAGTATTTATATTGCCTCCTACTGTTTCAAATACTGGGAGCACTTCAGGATGAGCATTATAACAGTAGGAACATATACTGGGAGCACTTCAGGGTGAGTGTTATATCACCCTCTATTGTTATAAAGTGCCTTTAATAGTTATTTCGCCCCCTAAGGTTATTATGCTCATTCTACAGTGCCCCCGGTATTTATAATGCCCCCTGCAGTGTCCCTAGAATTTATAATGCCCCCTGCAGCGCTCCAAGTATTTATAATGCCCTCTGCAGCGCCCCCAGTATTTATAATGCCCCCTGCAGTGCCCCCAGAATTTATAATGCCCCCTGCAGCGCTCCCAGTATTTATAATGCCCTCTGCAGCACCCCTATTATTTATAATGCCCCCTGCAGCCTCCCCCATTATTTGTAATGCCCGCTGCAGCGCCCCAGTATTTATAATGCACCTGCAGCGCCCCCAGTATTTATAATGCCCTGTTCAGCACTCCCAGTATTTATAATACTCTCTGCAGCCTCCCCCAGTATCTGTAATGCCCGCTGCAGCGTCCCCAGTATTTATAATGCACCCTGAAGTGCCTCTTGTATTTACATGCCCCCATACTGTTATAATGCTCACATTGAAGTTTCCCTAGTATTTATTCTGCCCGCCTACTGTTATAATGTTCGTCCTGAAGTGCCCCAGTATTTATATTGCCTCCTACTGTTTCAAATACTGGGAGCACTTCAGGATGAGCATTATAACAGTAGGGGGCAATATAAATACTGGGGGCACTTCAGGGTGAGTCTTATATAACCCCCTATTGTTATAAAGTGCCTCAAAATAGTTGTTTCGCCCTCTAAGGTTATTATGCTCATCCTACAGTGCCCCCAGTATTTATAATGACCCCTGCAGTGCCCCCAGAATTTATAATTCCCCCTGCAGCGTCCCCAGTATTTATAATGCCCTGTTCAGCACTCCCAGTATTTATAATGCCCCCTGCAGTGCCCCCAACATTTATAATGCCCCCTGCAGTGCTCCCAGTATTTATATTGCCCTCTGCAGTGCCCCAAGTATTTATAATGCCCCCTGAAGTGCCCCCAGAATTTATAATGCCCCCTGCAGTGCCCCCAGAATTTATAATGCCCCCTGCAGCGCACCCAGTATTTATAATACTCTCTGCAGCCTCCCCCAGTATTTATAATACACTCTGCATCGCCCCCACTATTTGCAATGCCCTCTGCAGCACCCCTAATATTTATAATGCCCTCTGTAGCCTCCCCCAGTATTTATAATGCCCCCTACAGCGCCTCCAGTATTTATAATGCTCCCTGTAGCTCCCCCAGTACATATAATGACCCCTGATGCTCCCCCAGTATATATAATGCATTTTGCAGCTCCCTCAGAATTTATAATACCCTCTGCAGCACCTCCTGCATTTATAATGCCCCCTGCAGCACCTCCTAAGTTTATAATGCCGCCAGTAATTAAATGCCCCCTGCAGCACCCCCAGTGTTTATAATGCCCTTGCAGCACCCCCAGTGTTTATAATGCCCTTGCAGCACCCACAGTATTTATAATGCACCTGCAGCGCCCCCAGTATTTATAATGCCCTGTTCAGCACTCCCAATATTTATAATACCCTCTGCAGCCTCTCCCAGTATCTGTAATGCCCGCTGCAGCCACCCCCAGTATTTGTAATGCCCGCTGCAGCCACCCCCAGTATTTGTAATGCCCGCTGCAGCGCCCCAGTATTTAAAATTCACCGTGAAGTTCCTTTTGCATTTACATGCCCCCATACTGTTATAATGCTCACATTGAAGTTTCCTTATTATTTATTCTGGCCGCCTACTGTTATAATGTTCGTCCTGAAGTGCCTCCAGTATTTATATTGCCTCCTACTGTTTCAAATACTGGGAGCACTTCAGGTTGAGCATTATAACAGTAGGGGGCAATATAAATACTGGGGGCACTTCAGGGTGATTCTTATATCACCCCCTATTGTTATAAAGTGCCTCCAAATAGTTATTTCGCCCCCTAAGGTTATTATGCTCATCTTACAGTGCCCCAACTATTTATAATGCCCCCTGCAGTGCCCCCAAAATTTATAATGCCCCCTGCAGCACTCCCAGTATTTATATTGCCCTCTGCAGCGCCCCGAGTATTTATAATGCCCCCTGCAGTGCCCCCAGAATTTATAATGCCCCCTGCAGTGCAACCAGTATTTATAATGCTCTCTGCAGCCTCCCCCAGTATTTATAATACACTCTGCAGCGCCCCCACTATTTACAATGCCCTCTGCAGCACCCCTATTATTTATATTGCCCTCTGCAGCCTCCCCAAGTATTTGTGATGCCCTCCGAGCTCCTTCTGTATTTATAATGCCATCTGCAGCCTCCCCAGTATTTATAATGCCCCCTGCAGTGCCTTCTGTATTTTTAATGACCCCTACAGCGCCTCCAGTATTTATAATGCTCCCTGTAGCTCCCCCAGTACTTATATTGACCCCTGATGCGCCCCCAGTATATATAATGCACTTTGCAGCTCCCTCAGAATTTATAATACCCTCTGCAGCACCTCCTGTATTTATAATGCCCCCTGCAGCACCTCCTGCATTTATAATGCCCCTGCAGTAATCTGAATGCCCCTGCAGCACCTCCAGTGTTTATAATGCCCTTGCAGCACCCCCAGTGTTTATAATGCCCCTGCAGCACCCACAGTATTTATAATGCACCTGCAGCGCCCCCAGTATTTATAATGCCCTGTTCAGCACTCCCAAAATTTATAATACCCTCTGCAGCCTCCCCCAGTATTTGCAATGCCCTCTGCAGCACCCCTATTATTTATAATGCCCTCTGTAGCCTCCCCCAGTATTTGTGATGCCCTCTGAGCTCCTTCTGTATTTATAATGCCATCTGCAGCCTCTCCAGTATTTATAATGCCCCCTACAGCGCCTCCAGTATTTATAATGCTCCCTGTAGCTCCCCCAGTACTTATAATGACCCCTGATGCTCCCCCAGTATATATAATGCATTTTGCAGCTTATAATACCCTCTGCAGCACCTCCTGCATTTATAATGCCCCCTGCAGCACCTCCTAAGTTTATAATGCCGCCAGTAATTAAATGCCCCCTGCCGCACCCCAGTGTTTATAATGCCCTTGCAGCACCCCAGTGTTTATAATGCCCTGCAGCACCCACAGTATTTATAATGCACCTGCCGCGCCCCAGTATTTATAATGCCCTGTTCAGTACTCCCAATATTTATAATACCCTCTGCAGCCTCCCCCAGTATTTGTAATGCCCCCTGCAGCCACCCCCAGTATTTGTAATGCCCGCTGCAGCGCCCCAGTATTTATAATGACCCCTGATGCGCCCCCAGTATATATAATGCACTTTGCAGCTACCTCAGAATTTATAATACCCTCTGCAGCACCTCCTGCATTTATAATGCTCCCTGCAGCTCCCCTAGTGTTTATAATGCCCTTGCAGCACCCACAGTATTTATAATGCACCTGCAGCGCCCCTAGTATTTATAATGCCCTGTTCAGCACTCCCACATTTATAATACCCTCTGCAGCCTCCCCAGTATCTGTAATGCCCACTGCAGTGTCCCCAGTATTTATAATGCACCCTGAAGTGCCTCTTGTATTTACATGCCCCTATACTGTTATAATGCTCTACATTGAAGTTTCCTAGTATTTATTCTGCCCGCCTACTGTTATACTGTTCAGCCCTGAAGTGCCCCTAGTATTTATATTGCCTCCTACTGTTTCAAATACTGGGAGCACTTCAGGATGAGCATTATAAGCAGTGGGGCACTATAAATACTGGGGTACTTCAGGGTGAGTCTTATATCACCTCTCATTGTTATAAAGTGCCTCCAAATAGTTATTTAGCCCCTAAGGTTGTTATGCTCATCCTACAGTGCCCCAAGTATTTATAATGCCCCCTGCAGCAACCTCCTAAATTTATAATGCCCCCAGTGTTTATAATGCCCCTGCAGCACCCCAGTGTTTATAATGCCCTTGCAGCACCCCCATTGTTTATAATGCCCCTTGCAGCACCCACAGTATTTATAATGCACCTGCAGCGCCCCAGTATTTATAATGCCCTGTCCAGCATTCCCAATATTTATAATACCTCTGCAGCCTCCCCAGTATTTGTAATGCCCCTGCAGCCTCCCCAGTATTTGTAATGCCCCTGCAGCCTCCCCCAGTATTTGTAGATGCTCATGCAGCGCCCAGTATTTATAATGCACCCTGAAGTGCCTTTTGTATTTACATGCCCCATACTGTTATAATGCTTACATTGAAGTTTCCTAGTATTTATTCTGCCCGCCTACTGTTATAATGTTCGCCCTGAAGTGCCCCAGTATTTATATTGCCTCCTACTGTTTCTAAATACTGGGAGAACTTCAGGATGAGCATTATTAGAGTAGGGGCAATATAAATACTGGTGGCACTTCAGGATGAGCATCATAACAGTAGAGGCAGCATAAATACTGGGGGCACTTCATGGTGAGTGCTATTTCACCTCTATTGTTATAACGTGCCTCCAATAGTTACTTCTGCCCTTAAGGTTATTATGCTCATCCTATAGTGCCCCAGTATTTATAATGCCCCTGCAGTGCCCCAGAATTTATAATGCCCCTGCAGCGCTCCCAGAATTTATAATGCCTCCTGTCAGCGCACGCCAGTATTTATAATGCCCTCTGCAGCCTGCCCCAGTATTTATAATACCCTCTGCAGCCCCCAGAATTTATAATGCCCCTGCAGCACTCCCAGTATTTATAATGCCCCTGCAGCCTCCCAGTATTTATAATGACCCCTGATGCGCCCCCAGTATATATAATGCACTTTGTAGCTCCTCAGAATTTATAATACCCTCTGCAGCAACTCCTGCATTTATAATGACCCCTGCAGCACCTCCTAAATTTATAATGCCCCCAGTAATTAAATGCCCCCTGCAGCACCACCAGTGTTTATAATGCCCTTGCAGCACCCCCAGTATTTATAATGCACCTACAGCGCCCCCAGTATTTATAATGCCCTGTCTCAGCACTCCCAATATTTATAATACCCTCTGCAGCCTCCCTAGTATTTGTGATGCCCTCCGAGCTCCTTCCGTATTTATAATGCCATCTGCAGCCTCCCTAGTATTTATAATGCCCCCTGCAGTGACTTCTGTATTTTTAATGACCCCTGCAGCACCGCCAGTATTTATAATGCACACCTGCAGCGCCCGAGTATTTTTATTGCCCCCTGCAGCCTCCCCCAGTATTTATAATGCTCCGTGTAGCTCCCCCAGTACTTATAATGACCCCTGATGCGCCCCCAGTATATATAATGCACTTTGCAGCTCCCTCAGAATTTATAATACCCTTTGCAGCACCTCCTGTATTTATAATGCCTCCTGCAGCACCTCCTAAATGTATAATGCCCACAGTAATTAAATGCCCCCTGCAGCATCCCCAATGTTTATAATGCACCTGCAGCGCCCCCAGTATTTATAATGCGCTGTTTAGCACTCCCAATATTTATAATACCCTCTGCAGCCTCCCCCAGTATTTGTAATGCCCCCTGCAGCCTCCCCCAGTATTTGTAATGCCCCCTGCAGCCTCCCCCAGTATTTGTTATGCCCCCTGCAGCCTCCCCAGTATTTGTAATGCCCCTGCAGCCTCCCCAGTATTTGTAATGCCACTGCTGCAGCGCCCCAGTATTTATAATGCACCCTGAAGTGCCTTTGTACTTACATGCCCCCATACTGTTATAATGCTCACATTGAAGTTTCCTAGTATTTATTCTGCCCGCTTACTGTTATAATGTTCAGCTCTGAGTGCCCTCAGTATTTATATTGCCTCCTACTGTTTCAAATACTAGAGCACTTCAGTATGAGCATTATAACAGTAGGGCAATATAAATACTGGGAGCACTTCAGGATGAACATTATAACAGTAGGGGGCTATAAAATACTGGGGCACTTCAGGGTGAGTGTTATATCACTCTCTATTGTTATAAAGTGCCTCCAAATAGTTATTTCGCCCCTAAGGTTATTATGCTCATCCTACAGTGCCCCCAGTATTTATAATGCCCCCTGTAGTGCCCCCAGAAATTATAATGCTCTCTGCAGCCTCCCCCAGTATTTATAATACACTCTGCAGCGCCCCCACTATTTACAATGCCCTCTGCAGCACCCCTATTATTTATAATGCCCTCTGCAGCCTCCCCCAGTATTTGTGATGCCCTCCGAGCTCATTCTGTATTTATAGTGCCATCTGCAGCCTCCCCAGGGTTTATAATGCCCCCTGCGGTGCCTTCTGTATTTTTAATGACCCCTGCAGCGCCTCCAGTATTTATAATGCACCCCTGCAGCGCCCCGAGTATTTTTATTGCCCCATGCTTCCTCCCCCAGTATTTATAATGCTCCCTGTAGCTCCCCCAGTACTTATAATGACCCCTGATGCGCCCCCAGTATATATAATGCACTTTGCAGCTCCTTTAGAATTTATAATACCCTCTGCAGCACCTCCTGCATTTTTAATGCCCCCTGCAGCACCTCCTAAATTTATAATGCCCCCAGTAAATAAATGCCCCCTGCAGCACCCCCAGTGTTTATAATGGCCTTGCACCACCCCCAGTGTTTATAATGCCCTTGCAGCAACCACAGTATTTATAATGCACCTGCAGCCTCCCCCAGTATTTATACTGCCCCCTGAAGCCTCTCCCAGTATTTGTATTGCCCGCTGCAGTCTCCCCCAGTATTTATAATACACCCTGAAGTGCTTCTTGTATTTACCTGCCCCCATACTGTTATAATGCTCACATTGAAGTCTCCCTAGTATTTATTCTGCCCGCCTAATGTTATAATGTTCGCCCTGAAGTGCCCCCAGTATTTATTTTCCTGCTACTATTTCAAATACGGGGAGCACTTCAGGATGAGCATTATAACAGTAGGGGGCAATATAAATACTGGGTGCACTTCAGGATGAGCATTATAACAGTAGGGGGCAAAATAAATACTGGGGGCACTTCATGGTGAGTGTTATATCACCCTCTATTGTTACAACGTGCCTCCAATAGTTATTTCGCCCCCTAAGGTTATTATGCTCATCCTACAGTGCCCCCAGTACTTATAATGCCCCCTGCAGTGCCCCCATAATTTAAAATCCCCCTTGCAGCGCACCCAGTATTTATAATGCTCACTGCAGCCTTTCCCAGTATCTATAATACCCTCTGCAGTGCCCCCACTATTTACAATGCCCTCTACAGCACCCCTATTATTTATAATGCCCTCTGCAGCCTCCCCCAGTATTTGTGATGCCCTCTGCAGCGCCTTCTGTATTTATAATGCCATCTGCAGCCTCCCCCAGTATTTATAATGCCCCCTGCAGGGCCCCCAGTATTTATAATGCCCCCTGCAGTGCTCCAAGAATTTGTAATGCCCCCTGCAGCGCTCCCAGTATTTATAATGCCCCCTCAGCTCCCCCAGTTTTTATAATGTCTTCTGCAGCGCCCTCAGTATTTAAAATGCCCACTGCAGGGCTACCAGTATTTTTAATGCCCCCTGCAGCACACGCAGTATTTATAATGCTCTCTGCAGCCTGTCCCAGTATTTATAATACCCTCTGCAGTGCCCCCACTATTAATAATCCCCCCCACAGCACCCCTATTATTTATAATGCCATCTGCAGCCTCCCTGAGTATTTATAATACCCTCTGCAGTACCCCCACTATTTATAATGCCCCCATGCAGCACCCCGATTATTTATAATACCCTCTGCAGCCTCCCCCAGTATTTGTAATGCCCTCTGCAGCTCCTTCTGTATTAATTATGCTCCCAGTGTTTATCATGCCCTCTACAGTGCCCCTAGTATTTAATAGGCCCTCTACAGCCTACCCCAGTATTTATAATGTTCTCTGCATCGCCCCCAGTGGTTATAATGCCCACTTCAGCGCCCCAGTATTTATAATGCCCCCTGCAGCCTCCCCAGTAGTTATGATGCCCTCTGCAGAGCTCCCAGTATTTATAATGCCCACTGCAGCACCCCGAATTATTTACAATGCCATCTGCAGGGCCCACAGTATTTATATTGCCCTCTGCAATGCCCCCAGTTTTTATAATGTTCTCTATAGCCTTTCCAGTATTAATAATGCCCCCTGTAGCGCCCACAGTGTTCTTAATGCCCACTGCAGGGAGCCCAGTTTTTATAATGCCCTCTGCAGCACCTCCTGTTTTTATAATGTACCATGCATGGCATCCTGTATTTATAATACCCTCTGCAGCGCACCCAGTATTTATAATGTTCTCTGCATCGCTCCCAGTACTTATAATGCCCTCTGCAGCAACCCCAACTATTTAAAATGCCCTCTGCAGCTCCTCCTGTACTTAAAATGACCCATGTCGGGCCCGCTGTATTTATAATGCCCTCAACAGGGCCCTCAGTATTTTTAATGCCCTCAGCAGCACTCCCAGTATTTAAAATGCCCCCCCTGCAGTGCCCCCAGTATTTATAATGCCCCCTGCAGTGCCCTCAGTATTTATAATGCCCCCTGCAGTGCACCCAGTATTTATAATGCTCTCTGCAGCCTCCCCTAGTATTTTTAATACCCTCTGCAGCGCCCCCACTATTTACAATGCCCTCTGCAGCACCCTATTGTTTATAATGCCCTCTGCAGCCTCCCTTAGTATTTGTGATGCCCTCTGCAGTGCCTTCTGTATTTATAATGCCCCAAGAGTTTATAATGCCCTCTACAGCGCCACCGGTATTGATAATGCCCTCTGCAGCCTCACCCAGTATTTATAATGTTCTCTGCATCGCTCCCAGTACTTATAATGCCCCCTGCAGCACCCCAAGTATTTAAAATGCCCTCTGCAGCTCCTCCTGTATTTGTAATGACCCATAGTCGGATCCCAGTATTTATAAAGCCCTAAACAGGACCCTAGTATTTATAATGCCATCTGCAGCATCCCTCAGTATTTGCAATGCCCTCAGCAGCATTCCCAGGATTTATAATGCACCCTGCAGCGCCCAGTATTTATATTGCCCCCTGCAGCCTCCCCAGTATTTATAATGACCTGATGTGCTCCCGGTATATATAATGCACTTTGCAGCTCCCTCAGAATTTAAAATACCCTCTGCATCACCTGCTGCATTTAAAATGCCCCCCTGCAGCGCCTCCTGAATTTATAATGCCCCCAGTATTTAAATGCCCCTGCAGCACCCCTGTGTTTATAATGCCCTTGCAACACCCACATTATTTATAATGCACTGCAGGGCTTCAGTATTTATAATTCCCTGTTCAGCACTCCTAGTATTTATAATACCCTCTGCAGCCTTCCCCAGTATCTGTAATGCCCGCTGCAACGCCCCCAGTATTTATAATGCACCCTGAAGTGCCTCTTGTATTTACATGCCCCCATACTGTTATAATGCTCACATTGAAGTTTCCCTAGTATTTATTCTGCCCGCTTACTGTTATAATGTTCGCCCTAAAGTGCCCCCAGTATCTATATTGCCTCCTACTGTTTCAAATACTGGGAGCACTTCAGGATGAGCATTATAACAGTAGGGGGCAATATAAATACTGGGGGCACTTCAGGATAAGCATTATAACAGTAGTGGGCAATATAAATACTGGGGGCACTTCAGGGTGAGTGTTATATCACCATCTATTGTTATAAAGAGCCTCCAAATAGTTATTTCGCCCCCTAAGGTTATTATCCTCATCCTACAGTGCCCATAGTATTTATAATGCCCCCTGCATTGCCCCCAGAATTTATTATTCCCCCTGCAGCGTCCCCAGTATTTATAATGCCCTGTTCAGCACTCCCAGTATTTGTAATGCCCCCTGCAGCCTCCACCAGTATTTATAATACCCTCTGCAGCCTCCCCCAGTATCTGTAATGCCCGCTGCAGCGCGCCCAGTATTTATAATGTACCCTGAAGTGCCTCTTGTATTTACATGCCCCCATACTGTTATAATGCTCACATTGAAGTCTCCCTAGTATTTATTCTGCCTGCCTACTGTTATAATGTTCGCCCTGAAGTGCCCCAGTATTTATATTGCCTCCTACTGTTTCAAATACTGGGAGCACTTCAGGATGACATTGTAAAGTAGCATAAATATTGGGGCACTTCAGGATGAGCATTATAACAGTATGAGGCAATAAATACTGGGGGCACTTTATGGTGAGTCGTATATCACCCTCTATTGTTATAAAGTGCCTCCAAATAGTTATTTCGCCCCTAAGGTTATTATGCTCATCCTACAGTGCCCCAGTATTTATAATGCCCCCTGCAGTGCCCCCAGAATTTAAAATCCCCCTGCAGCTCATCCTACAGTGCCCCAGTATTTATAATGCCCCTGCAGTGCCCCCAGAATTTAAAATCCCCCCTGCAGCGCACCCAGTATTTATAATGCTCTCTGCAGCCTGTCCCATTATTTATAATACCCTCTGCAGCGCCCCCACTATTTACAATGCCCTCTATAGCACCCCTATTATTTATTATGCCCTCTGCAGCCTCCCCCAGTATTTGTGATGCCCTCCGCAGCGCATTCTGTATTTATAATGCCATCTGCAGCCTCCCCAGTATTTATAATGCTCCCTGTAGCTCCCCCAGTACTTATAATGACCCCCGATGCTCCCTCAATATATATAATGCACTTTGCAGCTCTCTCAGAATTTATAACCCCCTCTGCAGCACCTCCTGAATTTATAATGCCCCCTGCAGCGCCCCCAGTATTTATAATGTCCTCTTCAGCACTCCCAGTATTTATAATACCCTCTGCAGCCTCTCCCAGTATCTGTAATGCCCGCTGCAGCGCCCCCAGTATTTATAATGCACCCTGAAGTGCCTCTTGTATTTACATGCCCCCATACTGTTATAATGCTCACATTGAAGTTTCCCTATTATTTATTCTGCCCGGCTACTGTTATAATGTTCGCCCTTAAGTGCCCCAGTATTTAAATTGCCTCCTACTGTTTCAAATACTGGGAGCACTTCAGGATGAGCATTATAACAGTAGGGGGCAATATAAATACTGGGAGCACTTCAGGATGAGCATTATTACAGTAGGGGGCAATATAAATAATTGGTGGCTCTTCAGGATGAGCATTATAACAGTAGGGGGCAATATAAATATTGGGGGCACTTCATGGTGAGTGTTATTTCACCCTCTATTGTTATAACGTGCCTCCAATAGTTATATCGCCCCCTAAGGTTATTATGCTCATCCTATAGTGCCCCCAGTATTTATAATGCGCCCTGCAGTGCCCCCAGAATTTATAATGCCCCCTGCAGCTCCCCTAGTGTTTATAATGCCCTTGCAGCACCCACAGTATTTATAATGCACCTGCAGCGACCCCAGTATTTATAATGCCCTGTTCAGCACTCCCAGTATTTATAATACCCTCTGCAGCCTCCCCCAGTATCTGTAATGCCCGCTGCAGCGCCCCCAGTATTTATAATTACCCCTGATGCGCCCCCAGTATATATAATGCACTTTGCACCTAACTCAGAATTTTTAATACCCTCTGCAGCACCTCCTGCATTTATTATGCCCCCTGCAGCGCTTCCTGAATTTATAATGCCCCAGTAATTAAATGCACCCTGCAGAAACCCCAGTGTTTATAATGCCCTTGCAGCACCCCAGTGTTTATAATGCCCTTGCAGCACCCACAGTATTTATAATGCACCTGCAGCGCCCAAGTATTTATAATGCCCTGTTCAGCGCTCCCAGTATTTATAATACCCTCTGCAGCCTCTCCCAGTATCTGTAATGCCGCTGCAGCCTCCCCATTATTATAATGCACCCTGAAGTGCCTCTTGTATTTACATGCCCCCATACTGTTATAATGCTCACATTGAAGTTTCCCTAGTATTTATTCTGCCCGCCTACAGTTATAATGTTCAACCTGAAGTGCCCCCAGTATTTATATTGCCTCCTACTGTTTCAAATACTGGGAGCACTTCAGGATGAGCTATTATGAACAGTGAGGGCAATACAAATAATTGTGGCACTTCAGGATGAGCATTATAACAGTAGGGGGCAATATAAATACTGGGAGCACTTCAGGATGAGCATTATAACAGTAGGGGGCAATATAAATAATTGTGGCACTTCAGGATGAGCATTATAACAGTAGGGGGCAATATAAATACTGGGGGCACTTCATAGTGAGTGTTATATCACTCTCTATTGTTATAACGTGCCTCCAATAGTTATTTCGCCCCCTAAGGTTATTATGCTCATAATATAGTGCCCCCAGTATTTATAATGCCCCCTGCAGTGCCGCCAGAATTTATAATGCCCCCTGCAGCGCTCCCAGTATTTATAATGCCACCTCAGCTCCCCCAGTATTTATAATACCCTCTGCAGCGCCCCCACTATTTACAATGCCCTCTGCAGCACCCCTATTATTTATAATGCCCTCTGCAGCCTCCCCAAGTATTTGTGATGCCTTCTGCAGTGCCTTCTGTATTTATAATGCCATCTGCAGCCTCCCCCAGTATTTATAATGCCCACTGCAGGGCCTTTTGTATTTTTAATGCCCCCTGCAGAGCCTCCAGTATTTATAATGCACCCCTGCAGCGCCCCGAGTATTTATATTGCCCCCTGCAGCCTCCCCCAGTATTTATAATGCTCCCTGTAGCTCCCTCAGTATTTATAATGACCCCTGATGCGCCCCCAGTATATATAATTTACTTTGCAGCTCGCTCAGAATTTATAATACCCTCTGCAGCGCCTCCTGAATTTATAATGCCCCCAGTAATTAAATGCCTCTTGCAGCACTCCCAGTGTTTATAATGCCCATTGCAGCTCCTCCTGTATTTATAATGACGCATGTCGGGCCCCCAGTATTTATAATGCCCTCAACAGGTCCCCCAGTATTTATAATGCCCCCAGTATTTATAATGCCCCCTGCAGCGCCCTCAGTATTTATAATAACCCCTGCAGCGCACCAAGTATTTATAATGCTCTCTGCAGCCTCCCCCACTATTTACAATGCCCTCTGCAGCACCTCTATTATTTATAATGCCCTTTGCAAACGCCTTCTGTATTTTTAATGCCCCTTGCAGCGCCTCCTGAATTTATAATGCCCCCAGTGTTTATAATGCCCTTGCAGCACCCACATTATTTATAATGCACCTGCAGCGCCCCCAGTATTTATAATGCCCTGTTCAGAACTCACAGTATTTATAATACCCTCTGCAGCCTCCCCCAGTATCTGTAATGCCCGCTGCAGCGCACCCAGTATTTATAATGCACCCTGAAGTGCCTCTTGTATTTACATGCCCTCATACTGTTATAATTCTCACATTGAAGTTTCCCTAGTATTTATTCTGCCCGCCTACTGTTATAATGTTCGCCCTGAAGTGCCCCCAGTTTTTATATTGCCTCCTACTGTTTCAAATACTGGGGGCACTTTAGGATGAGCATTATAACAGTAGGGGGCAATGTAAATAATGGGGGCACTTCAGGATGAGCATTATAACAGTAGAGGCAATATAAATACTGGGGCACTTCAGGAGTAGTTTATATCACCCTCTATTGTTAGAAAGTGCCTCCAAATAGTTATTTCGCCCCTAAGGTTATTATCCTCATCCTACAGTGCCCTCAGTATTTATAATGCCCCCTGCAGTGCCCCCAGAATTTATAATTCCCCCTGCAGCGTCCCCAGTATTTATAATGCCCTGTTCAGCACTCCCAGTATTTGTAATGCCCTCTGCAGCGCCCCCACTATTTACAATGCCCTCTGCAGCCTCCCCAGTATTTGTGATGCCTTCTGCAGCCCCTTCTGTATTTATATTGCCATCTGCAGCCTCCCCAGTGATTTATATTGCCCCCTGCAGGGTCCTTCTGTATTTGTAATGCCCCTGCAGCGCCTCCAGTATTTATAATGCACCCTGCAGCACCCCGAGTATTTATATTGCCCCCTGCAGCCTCCCCCAGTATTTATAATGCTCCATGTAGCTCCCTCAGTATTTATAATGACCCCTGATGCGCCCCAGTATATATAATGCACTTTGCAGCTCCCTCAGAATTTATAATACCCTCTGCAGCACCTCCTGCATTTATAATTCCCCCTGCAGCGCCCCCAGTATTTATAATGCCCTGTTCAGCACTCCCAGTATTTATAATACTCTCTGCAGCCTCCCCCAGTATCTGCAATGCCCGCTGCAGCGTCCACAGTATTTATAATGCACCCTGAAGTGCCTCTTGTATTTACATGCCCCTATACTGTTATAATGCTCACATTGAAGTTTCCCTAGTATTTATTCTGCCCGCCTACTGTTATGATGTTCGCCCTGAAGTGCCCCCAGTATTTATATTGCCTCCTACTGTTTCAAATACTGGGAGCACTTCAGGATGAGCATTATAACAGTAAGGGGCAATATAAATACTGGGGGCACTTCAGGGTGAGTCTTATATCACCCTCTATTGTTATAAAGTGCCTCCAAATAGTTATTTCGCCCCCTAAGGTTATTATGCTCATCCTACAGTGCCCCCAGTAATTAAAATGCCCCCTGCAGTGCCCCCAGAATTTAAAATCCCCCCTGCAGCGCACCCAGTATTTATAATGCTCTCTGCAGCCTGTCCCAGTATCTATAATACCCTCTGCAGCACCCCCACTATTTTCAATGCCCTCTGCAGCTCCCCTATTATTTATAATGCCCTCTGCAGCCTCCCCCAGTATTTGTGATGCCCTCCGCAGCGCATTCTGTTTTTATAATGCCATCTGCAGCCTCCTCCAGTATTTATAATGACCCCTGCAGCGCCTCCAGTATTTATAATGCACCCCTGCAGTGCCCCGAGTTTTTTTTATTGCCCCCTGCAGCCTCCCCCAGTATTTATAATGCTCCCTGTAGCTCCCCCAGTACTTATAAGGACCCCCGATGATCCCTCAGTATATATAATGAACTTTGCAGCTCTCTCAGAATTTATAACCCCCTCTGCAGCACCTCCTGAATTTATAATGCCCCAAGTAATGAAATGCCCCCTGCTGCACCCCCAGTGTTTATAATGCCCTTGCAGCACCCACAGTATTTATAATGCACCTGCAGCGCCCCAGTATTTATAATGCCCTGTTCAGCACTCCCAGTATTTATAATACCCTCTGCAGCCTCCCCAGTATTTGTAATGCCCCCTGCTGCCTCCCCAGTATTTGTAATGCCCGCTGCAGCGTCCCAGTATTTATAATGCACCCTGAAGTGCCTCTTGTATTTACATGCCCCCATACTGTTATAATGCTCACATTGAAGTCTCCCTAGTATTTATTCTGCCCGCCTACTGTTTTAATGTTCGCCATGAAGTGCCCCCAGTATTTATATTGCCTCCTACTGTTTCAAATACTGGGAGCACTTCAGGATGAGCATTATAACAGTAGGGGCAATACAAATACTGGGAGCACTTCAGGGTGAGTCTTATATCACCCTCTATTGTTATAAAGTGCCTCCAAATAGTTATTTCGCCCCCTAAGGTTATTATACTCATCCTACAGTGCCCCCAGTATTTATAATGCCCTCTGCAGCGCCCCCAGTATTTATAATGCCCTTGCAGCACCCCCCAGTGTTTATAATGCCCTTGCAGCACCCACAGTATTTATAATGCACCTGCAGCGCCCCCAGTATTTATAATGCCCTGTTCAGCACTCCCAATATTTATAATACCCTCTGCAGCCTCCCCCAGTATTTGTAATGACCCCTGCAGCCTCCCCCAGTATTTGTAATGCCCCCTGCAGCCTCCCCCAGTATTTATAATGCCCGCTGCAGCGCCCCAGTATTTATAATGCCCCCTGCAGTGCCCCCATAATTTATAATGCCCCCTGCAGCGCTCCTAGTATTTATAATGCCCTCTGCAGCACCCCTATTATTTATAATGCCCTCTGCAGCCTCCCCCAGTATTTGTGATGACCTCCGCAGCGCCTTCTGTATTTATAATGCCATATGCAGCATCCACCAGTATTTATAATGCCCCCTGCAGGGCCTTCTGTATTTATAATGCACCCCTGCAGCGCGCCGAGTATATATATTGCCCCCTGCAGCCTCCCCCAGTATTTAAAATGCTCCCTGTAGCTCCCCCAGTACTTTTAATGACCCCTGATGCGCCCCTAGTATATATAACGCACTTTGCAGCTCCCTCAGAATTTATAATACCCTTGGCAGCAACTCCTGCATTTATAATGCTCCCTGTAGCACCTCCTAAATTTATAATGCCCCCTGCAGCACCCCCACTGTTTATAATGCCCTTGCAGCACCCCCAGTGTTTATAATGCCCTTGCAGCACCCACAGTATTTATAATGCACCTGCAGCGCCCCCAGTATTTATAATGCCCTGTTCAGCACTCCCAATATTTATAATGCCCTCTGCAGCCTCCCCCAGTATTTGTAATGCCCCCTGCAGCCTCCCCCAGTATTTGTAATGCCCCATGCAGCCTCCCCCAGTATTTGTAATGCCCGCTGCAGCGCCCCA
Source organism: Bufotes viridis (assembly GCA_033119425.1). NCBI lineage: Eukaryota > Metazoa > Chordata > Amphibia > Anura > Bufonidae > Bufotes > Bufotes viridis. The sequence continues at coordinate 28,973 of JAKVIS010000395.1, forward strand.
GTATTTATAATGCACCCTGAACTGCCTTTTGTATTTACATGCCTCCATACTGTTATAATGCTCACATTGAAGTTTCCCTATTATTTATTCTGCCCGCCTACTGTTATAATGTTCGTCCTGAAGTGCCCCCAGTATTTATTTTGCCTCCTACTGTTTCAAATACTGGGAGCACTTCAGGATGAGCATTATAACAGTAAGGGGCAATATAAATACTGGGGGCACTTCATGGTGAGTGTTATATCACCCTTTATTGTTATAAAGTGCCTCCAATAGTTATTTCGCCCCCTAAGGTTATTATGCTCATCCTACAGTGCCCACAGTATTTATAATGCCCCCTGCAGTGCCCCAAAAATTTATAATGCCCCCTGCAGCACTCCCAGTATTTATAATGCCCTCTGCAGCGCCCCGTGTATTTATAATGTCCCCTGCAGTGCCCCCAGAATTTATAATGTCCCCTGCAGTGCCCCCAGAATTTATAATGCTCCCTGCAGTGCCCCCAGAATTTATAATGCCACCTCAGCTCCCCCAATTTTTATAATGTCCTCTGCAGCACCCCCAGTATTTATCATGCCCACTGCAGGGCTACCAGTATTTTTAATGCCCCCTGCAGCGCACACAGTAGTTATAATGCTCTCTGCAGCCTGCCCCAGTATTTATAATACCCTCTGCAGCGCCCCCACTATTTACAATGCCCTCTGCAGCACCCCTATTATGTATAACGCCCCTGCAGTTCCCCCAGAATTTATAATGCCCACTGCAGCGCTCCCATTATTTATAATGCCCTCTGCAGCTCCCCCAGTATTTATAATGCCCCCTGCAGCTCTTTCAGTATTTATATTGCCATCTGCAGCCTCCCCCAGTATTTGTAATGCCCCCTGCAGCCTCCCCCAGTATTTGTAATGCCCCATGCAGCCTCCCCCAGTATTTGTAATGCCCCATGCAGCCTCCCCCAGTATTTGTAATGCCCGCTGCAGCGCCCCAGTATTTATAATGAACCCTGAACTGCCTTTTGTATTTACATGCCTCCATACTGTTATAATGCTCACATTGAAGTTTCCTATTATTTATTCTTGCCCGCCTACTTTTATAATGTTCGGTCCTGGAAGTGTCCCCAGTATTTATATTGCCTCCTACTGTTTCAAATACTGGGAGCACTTCAGGATGAGCATTATAACAGTAGGGGGCAATATAAATACTGGGGGCACTTCAAGGGTGAGTGTTATATCACCCTTTATTGTTATAAAGTGCCTCCAATAATTATTTCGCCCCCTAAGGTTATTATGCTCATCTTACAGTGCCCCCAGTATTTATAATGCCCCCTGCAGTGCCCCAAAAATTTATAATGCCCTCTGCAGCGCCCCCAGTATTTATAATGCCCCCTGCAGCACTCCCAGTATTTATAATGCCCTCTGCAGCGCCCCGAGTATTTATAATGTCACTTGCAGTGCCCCCAGAATTTATAATGCTCCCTGCAGTGCCCCCAGAATTTATAATGCCACCTCAGCTCCCCCAATTTTTATAATGTCCTCTGCAGCACCCCCAGTATTTATAATGCCCACTGCAGGGCTACCAGTATTTTTAATGCCCCCTGCAGCGCACGCAGTATTTATAATGCTCTCTGCAGCCTGCCCCAGTATTTATAATACCCTCTGCAGCGCCCCTACTATTTACAATGCCCTCTGCAGCACCCCTATTATTTATAACGCCCCTGCAGTTCCCCCAGAATTTATAATGCCCACTGCAGCGCTCCCATTATTTATAATGCCCTCTGCAGCTCCCCCAGTATTTATAATGCCCCCTGCAGCTCTTTCAGTATTTATATTGCCATCTGCAGCCTCCCCCAGTATTTATAATGCCCCTGCAGGACCTTCTGTATTTTTAATGCCCCCTGCAGCGCCTCCTGAATTTATAATGCCCCCAGTAATTATAATGCCCCCTGCAGCACCCCCAGTGTTTATAATGCCCTTGCAGCACCCACAGTATTTATAATGCACCTGCAGCGCCCCCAGTATTTATAATGCCCTGTTCAGCATTCCCAGTATTTATAATACCCTCTGCAGCCTCCCCCAGTATTTGTAATGCCCCCTGAAGCCTCTCCCAGTATCTGTAATGCCCGCTGCAGCGCCCCGAGTATTTATAATGCCCCCTGCAGTACCCCCAGAATTTATTATGCCCCCTGCAGTGCCCCCAGAATTTATAATGCCCCCTGCAGCGCACCCAGTATTTATAATGCTCTCTGCAGCCTCCCCCAGTATTTATAATACACTCTGCAGCGCCCCCACTATTTACAATGCCCTCTGCAGCACCCCTATTATTTATAATGCCCTCTGCAGCCTCCCCCAGTATTTGTGATGCCCTCCGAGCTCCTTCTGTATTTATAATGCCATCTGCAGCCTCCCCAGTATTTATAATGCCCCCTGCAGTGCCTTCTGTATTTTTAATGACCCCTGCAGCGCCTCCAGTATTTATAATGTACCCCTGCAGCGCCCCGAATATTTTTATTGCCCCCTGCAGCCTCCCCCAGTATTTATAATGTTCCCTGTAGCTCCCCCAGTACTTATAATGACCCCTGATGCGCCCCCAGTATATATAATGCACTTTGCAGCTCCCTCAGAATTTATAATACCCTCTGCAGCACCTCCTGCATTTATAATGCACCCTGCAGCGCCTCCTAAATTTATAATGCCCCCAGTTATTAAATGCCTCCTGCAGCACCCCCAGTGTTTATAATGCCCTTGCAGAACCCACAGTATTTATAATGCACCTGCAGTGCCCCCAGTATTTATAATGCCCTGTTCAGCACTCCCAGTATTTATAATACTCTCTGCAGCCTCCCCCAGTATTTGTAATGCCCGCTGCAGCGCCCCCAGTATTTATAATGCACTTTGCAGCTCCCTCAGAATTTATAATACCCTCTGCAGCACCTCCTGCATTCATAATGCCCCCCTGCAGCACCCCTAGTGTTTATAATGCTGTTGCAGCACACACAGTATTTATAATGCACCTGCAGCGCCCCCAGTATTTATAATGCCCTGTTCAGCACTCCCAATATTTATAATACCCTCTGCAGCCTCCCCAGTATTTGTAATGCCCCTGCAGCCTCCCCCAGTATTTGTAATGCCCGCTGCAGCGCCCCAGTATTTATAATGCACCCTGAAGTGCCTTTTCTATTTACATGCCCCCATACTGTTATAATGCTCAAATTGAAGTTTCCTAGTATTTATTCTGCTCGCCTACTGTTATGATGTTCAACCTGAAGTGCCCTAGTATTTATATTGCCTCCTACTGTTTCAAATACTGGGAGCACTTCAGGATGAGCATTATAACAGTAGGGGGCAATATAAATACTGGGGGCACTTCAGGTTGAACATCATAACAGTAGGCGGGCAGAATAAATACTAGGGAAACTTCAATGTGAGCATTATAAAAGTATGGGGGCAGGTAAATACAAGAGGCACTTCAGGGTGCATTATAAATACTGGGGGCACTGCAGCGGGCATTACAAATACTGGGGGAGGCTGCAGAGGGTATTATAAATACTGGGAGCACTTCAGGATGAGCATTATAACAGTAGGGGACAAAATAAATAATTGGGGCACTTTAGGATGAGCATTATAACAGTAGGGAGCAATATAAATAATGGGGGCACTTCAGGATGAGCATTATAACAGTAGGGGGCAATATAAATGCTGGGGGCACTTCATAGTGAGTGTTATATCACCCTCTATTGTTATAATGTGCCTCCAATAGTTATTTCGCCCCCTAAGGTTCTTATGCTCATCCTATAGTGCCCCCAGTATTTATAATACCCCCTCAGCTCCCCGAGTTTTTATAATGTCCTCTGCAGCGCCCCCAGTATTTAAAATGCCCACTGCAGGGCGACCAGTATTTTTAATGCCCCCTGCAGCGCACGCAGTATTTATAATGCTCTCTGCAGCCTTCCCCAGTATTTATAATACCCTCTGCCACGCCCCCACTACTTACAATGCCCTCTGCAGCGCCCCTATTATTTATAATGCCCTCTGCAGCCTCCCCCAGTATTTTTAATGCCCCCTGCAGCGCCTTCTGTATTTATATTGCCATCTGCAGCCTCCGCCAGTATTTATAATGCCCCCTGCAGGGCCTTCTGTATTTTTAATGCCCCCTGCAGAGCCTCCAGTATTTATAATGCACCCCTGCAGCGCCCCGAGTATTTATATTGCCCCCTGCAGCCTCCCCCAGTATTTATAATGCTCCCTGTAGCTCCCTCAGTATTTATAATGACCCCTGATGCGCCCCCATTATATATAATGCACTTTGCAGCTCCCTCAGAATTTATAATACCCTCTGCAGCACCTCCTGCATTTATAATTCGCCCTGCAGCGCCCCCAGTATTTATAATGCCCTTGCAGCACCCACAGTATTTATAATGCATCTGCAGCGCCCCCAGTATTTATAATGCCCTGTTCAGCACTCCCAATATTTATAATACCCTCTGCAGACTCCCCCAGTATTTGTAATGACCCCTGCAGCCTCCCCCAGTATTTGTAATGCCCCCTTCAGCCTCCCCCAGTATTTGTAATGCCCCCTTCAGCCTCCCCCAGTATTTGTAATGCCCCCTTCAGCCTCCCCCAGTATTTGTAATGCCCGCTGCAGCGCCCCAGTATTTATAATGCCCCCTGCAGTGCCCCCAGTATTTATAATGCCCTCTGCAGCACCCCTATTATTTATAATGCCCTCTGCAGCCTCCCCCAGTATTTGTGATGCCTTCTGCAGCCCCTTCTGTATTTATATTGCCATCTGCAGCCTCCGCCAGTATTTATAATGCCCCCTGCAGGACCTTCTGTATTTTTAATGCCCCCTGCAGAGCCTCCAGTATTTATAATGCACCCCTGCAGCGCCCCGAGTATTTATATTGCCCCCTGCAGCCTCCCCCAGTATTTATAATGCTCCTTGTAGCTCCCTCAGTATTTATAATGACCCCTGATGCGCCCCCAGTATATATAATGCACTTTGCAGCTCCCTCAGAATTTAGAATACCCTCTGCAGCACCTCCTGCATTTATAATTCGCCCTGCAGCGCCCCCAGTATTTATAATGCCCTTGCAGCACCCCCAGTGTTTATAATGCCCTTGCAGCACCCACAGTATTTATAATGCACTTGCAGCGCCCCCAGTATTTATAATGCCCTGTTCAGCACTCACAATATTTATAATACCCTCTGCAGCCTCCCCCAGTATTTGTAATGCCCCCTGCAGCCTCCCCCAGTATTTGTAATGCCCCATGCAGCCTCCCCCAGTATTTGTAATGCCCCATGCAGCCTCCCCCAGTGTTTGTAATGCCCGCTGCAGCGACCCAGTATTTATAATGCACCCTGAACTGCCTTTTGTATTTACATGCCCCCATACTGTTATAATGCTCACATTGAATTTTCCCTATTATTTATTCTGCCCGCCTACTGTTATAATGTTCGTCCTGAAGTGCCCCCAGTATTTATATTGCCTCCTACTGTTTCAAATACTGGGAGCACTTCAGGATGAGCATTATAACAGTAGGGGGCAATATAAATACTGGGGGCACTTCATGGTGAGTGTTATATCACCCTTTATTGTTATAACGTGCCTCCAATAGTTATTTCGCCCCCTGAGGTTATTATGCTCATCCTACAGTGCCCCCAGTATTTATAATGCCCCCTGCAGTGCCCCAAAAATTTATAATGCCCCCTGCAGCACTCCCAGTTTTTATAATGCCCTCTGCAGCGCCCCGAGTATTTATAATGTCCGCTGCAGTGCCCCCAGAATTTATAATGCTCCCTGCAGTGCCCCCAGAATTTATAATGCCACCTCAGCTCCCCCAATTTTTATAATGTCCTCTGCAGCACCCCCAGTATTTATAATGCCCACTGCAGGGCTACCAGTATTTTTAATGCCCCCTGCAGCGCACACAGTAGTTATAATGCTCTCTGCAGCCTGCCCCAGTATTTATAATACCCTCTGCAGCGCCCCCACTATTTACAATGCCCTCTGCAGCACCCCTATTATTTATAACGCCCCTGCAGTTCCCCCAGAAGTTATAATGCCCCTGCAGCGCTCCAATTATTTATAATGCCCTCTGCAGCTCCCCAGTATTTATAATGCCCCTGCAGCTCTTTCAGTATTTATATTGCCATCTGCAGCCTCCCCAGTATTTATAATGCCCCTGCAGGGCCTTCTGTATTTTTAATGCCCCTGCAGCACCTCCTGAAGTTATAATGCCCCCAGTAATTATAATGCCCCCTGCAGCACCCCCAGTGTTTATAATGCCCTTGCAGCACCCACAGTATTTATAATGCACCTGCAGCGCCCACAGTATTTATAATGCCCTTGCAGCCTCCCCCAGTATCTGTAATGCCCGCTGCAGCGCCCCCAGTATTTATAATGCACCCTGAGGTGCCTCTTGTATTTACATGCCCCCATACTGTTATAATGCTCACATTGAAGTTTCCCTAGTATTTATTCTGCCCGCCTACTGTTATAATGTTTGCCCTGAAGTGCCCCCAGTATTTATATTGCCTCCTACTGTTTCAAATACTGGGAGCACTTCAGGATGAGCATTATAACAGTCAGGGTGAGTTTTATATCACCCTCTATTGTTATAAAGTGCCTCCAAATAGTTATTTCGCCCCCTAAGGTTCTTATGCTCATCCTACAGTGCCCCCAGAATTTATAATGCCCCCTGCAGTGCCCCCAAAATTTATAATGCTCCCTGCAGCGCTCCCAGTATTTATAATGCCCTCTGCAGCGCCCCGAGTATTTATAATGCCCCCTGCAGTGCCCCCAGAATTTATAATGCCCCCTGCAGTGCCCTCAGAATTTATAATTCCCCTTTCAGCGCCCCCAGTATTTATAATGCCCTGTTCAGCACTCCCAGTATTTACAATACCCTCTGCAGCCTCTTCCAGTATCTGTAAAGCCCGCTGCAGCACCCCCAGTATTTATAATGCACCCTGAAGTGCCTCTTGTATTTACATGCCCCCATACTGTTATAATGCTCACATTGAAGCTTCCCTAGTATTTATTCTGCCCACCTACTGTTATAATGTTCGCCCTGAAGTGCCCCAAGTATTTATATTGCCTCCTACTGTTTCAAATACTGTGAGAACTTCAGGATGAGCATTATTACAGTAGGGGGCAATATAAATAATGGGGGCACTTCAGGATGAGCATTATAACAGTAGGGGGCAATATAAATACTGGGGGCACTTCATAGTGAGTGTTATATCACCCTCTATTGTTACAACGTGCCTCCAATAGTTATTTCGCCCCCTAAGGTTATTATGCTCATCCTATAGTGCCCCCAGAATTTATAATGCCCCCTGCAGTGCCCCCAGAATTTATAATGCCCCCTACAGCGCTCTCACTATTTATAATGCCCCCTCAGCTCCCCTAGTTTTTATAATGTCCTCTGCCGCGCCCCCAGTATTTAAAATGCCCTTTGCAGGGCTACCAGTATTTTTAATGCCCTCTGCAGTGCACGCAGAATTTATAATGCTCTCTGCAGCCTTCCCCAGTGTTTATAATACCCTCTGCAGCGCCCCCACTATTTACAATGCCCTCTGCAGCACCCCTATTTTTTATAATGCCCTCTGCAGCCTCCCCCAGTATTTGTGATGCCCTCTGCAACGCCTTCTATATTCTATATACTGTTTCAAATACTGGGAGCACTTCAGGATGAGCATTATAACAGTAGGGGGCAGTAGAAATACTGGGGGCACTTCAGGGTGAGTCTTATATCACCCTCTATTGTTATAAAGTGCCTCCAAATAGTTATTTCGCCCCCTAAGGTTATTATGCTCATACTACAGTGCCCCCAGTACTTATAATGCCCCCTGCAGTGCCCCCAGAATTTAAAATCCCCCCTGCAGCGCACCCAGTATTTATAATGCTCTCTGCAGCCTGTCCCAGTATCTATAATACTCTCTGCAGCCTCCCCCAGTATTTATAATGCCCCCTGCAGCACCCCTATTTTTTATAATGCCCTCTGCAGCCTCCCCCAGTATTTGTGATGCCCTCTGCAACGCCTTCTATATTTATAATGCCATCTGCAGCCTCCCCCAGTATTTATATTGCCCCCTGCAGGGTCTTCTTTATTTTTAATGCCCCCTGCAGCGCCTCCAGTATTTATAATGCATCCCTGCAGCGCCCCGAGTATTTATATTGCCCCCTGCAGCCTCCCCCAGTATTTATAATGCATCACTGCAGCGCCCCGAGTATTTAAATTGCCCCCTGCAGCCTCCCCCAGAATTTATAATGCACCCTGTAGCTCCCCCAGAAATTATAATTCCCCCTGCAGCGCTCTTAGTATTTATAATGCTCTCTGCTGCGCCCCCAGTATTTATAATGCCCCATGCAGTGCCCCAGAATTTATAATGCCCCCTGCAGCTCTTTCAGTATTTATAATGCCCTCTGTATTGTCCACATATTTATAATGCCCCGTGCAGTGCCCCAAGTATTTATAATGCCCTCTGCAGTGCCCCCAGAATTTACAATGTTCTCTGTAGCATCCAGTATTTATAATGCCCCCTGTAGCGCCCCCAGTATTCCTAATGCCCACTACAGGGCCCCAAGTGTTTATAATGCCCTCTGCAATGCCTCCTGTATTTATAATGCCCTCTGCAGCGCCGCCAGTATTTATAATGCCCCCTCTGCTCCCCCAGTTTTTTTAATGCCCCCTGCAGCGCAGGCAGTATTTATAATGCTCTCTGCAGCCTGCCCCAGTATTTATAATACCCTCTGCAGTGCCCCCACTATTTATAATCCCCCCCACAGCACCCCCATCATTTATAATGCCCTCTGCAGTACCCCCACTATTTATAATGCCCCCATGCAGCACCCCGATTATTTATAATACCCTCTGCAGCCTCCCCCAGTATTTGTAATGCCCTCTGCAGCGTCTTCTGTATTAATTATGCCCCCAGTGTTTATCATGCCCTCTACAGGGCCCGCAGTATTTTATAATGCCTCCAGAGTCTATAATGCCCTCTGCAGCTTCCCCCAGTATTTATAATGCCCCCTGCAGCCTCCCCCAGTAGCTATACTGCCCCCTTCATCACCCCCAGTATTTATGATGCCCTCTGCAGAGCTCCCAGTATTTATAATGCAAACTGCAGCACCCCGAATTATTTACAATGCCATCTGCAGGGCCCACAGTATTTACAATGCCCTCTGCAGTGCCCCCAGTTTTTATAATGTTCTCTATAGCCTTTCCAGTATTTATAATGCCCTCTGCAGCGCCTCCTGTTTTTATAATGTCCCCTGCATGGCATCCTGTATTTATAATGCCCTCTGCAGCGCACCCAGTATTTATGATGTTCTCTGCATCGCTCCCAGTACTTATAATGCCCTCTGCAGCACCCCCAAGTATTTAAAATGCCCTCTGCAGCTCCTCCTGTACTTATAATGACCCATGTCGGGCCCCCAGTATTTATGATGACCTCAACAGGGCCCCCAGTATTTATAATGCCCCCTGCAGCACGCACAAGTATTTGAAAATGCCCCCTGCAGTGCCCCCAGTATTTATAATGCCCCCTGCAGTGCCCCCAATATTTAAAATGCCCCCCTGCAGTGCCCCCAGTATTTAAAATGCCCACCTGCAGTGCCCCCAGTATTTATAATGCCCCCTGCAGCGCCCTCAGTATTTATAATGCCCCCTGCAGCGCACCTAGTATTTATAATGCTCTATGCAGCCTTCCCCAGTATTTATAATGACCTCAGCAGCGCCCCCAGTATTTATAATGCCTCCTGCAGCGCCCTCAGTATATATAATGCCTCCTGCAGCGCACCCAGTATTTATAATGCTCTCTGCAGCCTCCCCCAGTATTTTTAATACCCTCTGCAGCGCCCCCACTATTTACAATGCCCTCTGCAGCACCCCTATTATTTATAATGCCCTCTGCAGCCTCCCCCAGTATTTGTGATGCCCTCCGCAGCGCCTTCTGTATTTATAATGCCATCTGCAGCACCCCCAGTATTTTTAATGCCCTGTTCAGCACTCCCAGTATTTATAAAGCCCTCAACAGCGCCCCCACTATTTTCAATGCCCTCTGCAGCACCCCCTATTATTTATAATGCCCTCTGCAGCCTCCCCCAGTATTTGTGATGCCCTCTGCAGTGAATTCTGTATTTATATTGCCCCAAGAGTTTATAATGCCCTCTACAGCGCCACCGGTATTGATAATGCCCTCTGCAGCCTCACCCAGCCTCTCTGCATCACTCCCAGTACTTATAATGCCCCCTGCAGCACCCCCAAGTATATAAAATGCCCTCTGCAGCTCCTCCTGTATTTATAATTATCCATGTCGGGCCCCCAATATTTATAAAGCCCTCAACAGGGCCCCCAGTATTTATAATGCAATCTGCAGCATCCCCCAGTATTTACAATGCCCTCAGCAGCACTCCCAGTATTTATAATGAACCCCTGCAGTGCCCCGAGTATTTATATTGCCCCCTGCAGCCTCCTCCAGTATGTATAATGCTCCCTGTAGCTCCCCCAGTATTTATAATGCTCCCTGTAGCTCCCCCAGTATTTATAATGATCCTGATGTGCTCCGAGTATATATATAATGCACTTTACAGCTCCCTCAGAATTTATAATACCCTCTGTAGCACCTCCTGCATTTAAAATGCCCCCCTGCAGCGCCTCCTGAATTTATAATTCCCCCAGTAATTATAATGCCCCCTGCAGCACCCCCAGTGTTTATAATGCCCTTGCAGCACCCACATTATTTATAATGCACCTGCAGCGCCCCCAGTATTTATAATGCTCTGTTCAGCACTCCCAGTATTTATAATACCCTCTGCAGCCTCCCCCAGTATTTGTAATGCCAGCTGCAGCGCGCCCAGTATTTATAATGCACCCTGAAGTGCCTCTTGTATTTACATGCCCCCATACTGTTATAATGCTCACATTGAAGTCTCCCTAGTATTTATTCTGCCCGCCTACTGTTATAATGTTCGCCCTGAAGTGCCCCCAGTATTTATATTGCCTCCTACTGTTTCAAATACTGGGAGCACTTCAGGGTGAGCATTATAACAGTAGGGGGCAATATAAATACTGTGGGCACTTCAGGGTGAGTCTTATATCACCCCCTATTGTTATAAAGTGCCTCCAAATTGTTATTTCGCCCCCTAAGGTTATTATGCTCATCCTACAGTGCTCCCAGTATTTATAATGCCCGCTGCAGTGCCCCCAAAATTTATAATGCCCGCTGCAGCGCTCCCAGTATTTATAATGCCCTCTGCAGCGCCCCGAGTATTTATAATGCCCCCTGCAGTGCTCCCAGAATTTATAATGCCCCCTGCAGTGCCCCCAGAATTTATAATGCCCCCTGCAGCGCACCCAGTATTTATAATGCTCTCTGCAGCCTCCCCCAGTATTTATAATACCCTCTGCAGCGCCCCCACTATTTACAATGCCCTCTGCAGCACCCCTATTATTTATAATGCCCTCTGCAGCCTCCCCCAGTATTTGTGATGCCCTCTGCAGCGCCTTCTGTATTTATAATGCCATCTGCAGCCTCCCTTAGTATTTATAATGCCCCCTGCAGGGCCTTCTGTATTTTTAATGCCCCCTGCAGCACCTCCTAAATTTATAATGCCCCCAGTAATTAAATGCCCACTGCAGCACCCCCAGTGTTTATAATGCCCTTGCAGCACCCCCAGTGTTTATAATGCCCTTGCAGCACCCACAGTATTTATAATGCACCTGCAGCGCCCCCAGTATTTATAATGCCCTGTTCAGCACTCCCAATATTTATAATACCCTCTGCAGCCTCCCCCAGTATTTGTAATGCCCCCTTCAGCCTCCCCCATTATTTGTAATGCCTCCTGCAGCCTCCCCCAGTATTTGTAATGCCCGCTGCATTGCCCCAGTATTTATAATGCACCCTGAAGTGCCTCTTGTATTTACATGCCCCCATACTGTTATAATGCTCACATTGAAGTTTCCCTAGTATTTATTCTGCCCGCCTACTGTTATAATGTTCGTCCTGAAGTGCCCCCAGTATTTATATTGCCTCCTACTGTTTCAAATACTGGGAGCACTTCAGGGTGAGCATTATAACAGTAGGGGACAATATAGATAGTGGGGGCACTTCAGGGTGAGTGTTATATCACCCCCTATTGTTATAAAGTGCCTCCAAATAGTTATTTCGCCCCCTAAGGTTATTATGCTCATCCTACAGTGCCCCAAGTATTTATAATGCCCCCTGCAGAGTCCCCAAAATTTATAATGCCCCCTGCAGCGCTCTCAGTATTTATAATGCCCCCTGATGCGCACCCAGTATTTATAATGCTCTGCAGCCTCCCCCAGTATTTATAATACCCTCTGCAGCGCCCCCACTATTTACAATGCCCTCTGCAGCACCCCTATTAATTATAATGCCCTCTGCAGCCTCCCCCAGTATTTGTGATGCCCTCCGCAGCTCCTTCTGTATTTATAATGCCATCTTCAGCCTCCCCCAGTATTTATAATGCCCCCTGCAGTGCCTTCTGTATTTTTAATGACCCCTGCAGCGCCTCCAGTATTTATAATGCACCCCTGCAGCGCCCCGAGTATTTATATTGCCCCCTGAAACCTCCCCCAGTATTTATAATGCTCCCTGTAGCTCACCCAGTACTTATAATGACCCCCTGATGCGCCCCCAGTATATATAATGCACTTTGCAGCTCCTTCAGAATTTATAATACCCTCTGCAGCACCTCCTGAATTTAATCTGCCTCCTGCAGCGCACACAATATTTATAATGCTCTCTGCAGCCTGCCCCAGTATTTATAATACCCTCTGCAGCGCCCCCACTATTTACAATGCCCTCTGCAGCACCCCTATTATTTATAATGCCCCCTGCAGTTCCCCCAGAATTTATAATGCCCCCTGCAGTGCTCCCAGTATTTGTAATGCCCTCTGCAGCTCCCCCAGTATTTATAATGCCCCCTGCAGCTCTTTCAGTATTTATAATGCCATCTGCAGCCTCCCCCAGTCTTTATAATGCCCCCTGCAGGGCCTTCTGTATTTTTAATGCCCCCTGCAGCGCCTCCTGAATTTATAATGCCCCCAGTATTTATATTGCCCCCTGCAGCACCCCCAGTGTTGATAATGCCCTTGCAGCACCCACAGTATTTATAATGCACCTGCAGCGCCCCCAGTATTTATAATGCCCTGTTCAGCACTCCCAGTATTTATAATACCCTCTGCAGCCTCCCCCAGTATCTGTAATGCCCGCTGCAGTGTCCCCAGTATTTATTATGCGCCCTGAAGTGCCTCTTGTATTTACATGCCCCCATATTGTTATAATGCTCACATTGAAGTTTCCCTAGTATTTATTCTGCCCACCTACTGTTATAATGTTCGCCCTGAAGTGCCCCCAGTATTTATATTGCCTCCTACTGTTTCAAATACTGGGAGCACTTCAGGATGAGCATTATAACAGTAGGGGGCAATATAAATACTGGGGGCACTTCAGGGTGAGTTTTATATCACCATCTATTGTTATAAAGTGCCTCCAAATAGTTATTTCGCCCCCTAAGGTTATTATGCTCATCTTACAGTGCCCCCAGTATTTATAATGCCCCCTGCAGTACCCCCAGTATTTATATTGCCCCATGCAGTGCCCCCAGTATATATAATGCACTTTGCAGCTCCCTCAGAATTTGTAATACCCTCTGCAGCGCCTCCTGAATTTATAATGCCCCCAGTAATTAAATGCCCCCTGCTGCACCCCCAGTGTTTATAATGCCCTTGCAGCACCCACAGTATTTATAATGCACCTGCAGCGCCCCCAGTATTTATAATACCCTCTGCAGCCTCTCCCACTATCTGTAATGCCCGCTGCAGCTCCCCCAGTATTTATAATGCACCCTCAAGTTCCTCTTGTATTTCCCTGCCCCCATACTGTTATAGTGCTCATATTGAAGTCTCCCTAGTATTTATTCTGCCCGTCTACTGTTATAATGTTCAATCTGAAGTGCCCCCAGTATTTATATTGCCTCCTACTGTTTCAAATACTGGGAGCACTTCAGGATGAGCATTATTACAGTAGGGGGCAATATAAATACTGGGGGCACTTCAGGATGAGCATTATAACAGTAGGTGGCAATATAAATACTGGGGGCACTACATGGTGAGTGTTATTTCACGCTCTATTGTTATAACGTGCCTCCAATAGTTATTTCGCCCCCTAAGGTTATTATGCTCATCCTATAGTGCCCCCAGAATTTATAATGCCCCCTGCAGCGCTCCCAGTATTTATAATGCCACCTCAGCTCCCCCAGTTTTTATAATGTCCTCTGCAGCGCCACCAGTATTTGAAATGCCCACTGCAGTGCGACCAGTATTTTTAATGCCCCCTGCAGCGCACGCAGTATTTATAATGCTCTCTGCAGCCTCCCCCAGTATTTATAATACCCTCTGCAGCGCCCATATTATTTATAATGCCCTCTGCAGCCTCCTGCATTTAAAATTCTCCCTTGCAGCACCCCTAGTGTTTATAATGCCCTCTGCAGCGCCTGCTGTTTTTATAATGTCCCCTGCATGGCCTCCTGTATTTATAATGCCCTCTGCAGTGCACCCAGTATTTACACTGCCCCCTGTAGCCTCCCCCATTATTTATCATGCACATTGCAGCGCCCCCTACAGCACCCACAGTAATTATAATGCCCTCAGCAGCACTCCCAGGATATATAATGCCCACTGCAGCACCCCCAGTATTTATAATGCTCCCTGCAGCCTCCCCTAGTATTTATAATACCCTCTGCAGCTTCCCCCAGTATTTGTAATGCCCGCTGCAGCGCCCCCAGTATTTATAATGCACACTGAAGTGCCTCTTGTATTTACATGCCCTAATACTGTTATAATGCTCACATTGAAGTCTCCCTAGTATTTATTCTGCCTGCCTACTGTTATAATGTTCGCCCTGTAGTGCCCCTAGTATTTATTTTGCCTCCTACTGTTTCAAATACTGGGAGCACTTCAGGATGAGCATTATAACAGTAGGGGCAATATAAATACTGGGGCACGTCAGGATGAGCATTATAACAGTTGGAGGCAATAATAAATACTGGGGGCACTTCAGAGTGAGTGTTATATCACCCTCTATTGTTATAAAGTGCCTCCAAATAGTTATTTCGCCCCTAAGGTTATTATGCTCATCCTATAGTGCCCCAGTATTTATAATGCCCCCTGCAGTGCCCCAGAATTTATAATGCCCCTGCAGTGCCCCCAGTATTTATAATGCCCTCTGCAGCACTCCCAAGTATTTCAAATGCCCTCTGCAGCTCCTCCTGTACTTATAATGACCCATGTCGGATCCTCAGTATTTATAATGCCTCAACAGGGCCCCAGTATTTATAATGCCATCTGCAGCCTCCCACAGTATTTAAAATGCCCTCAGCAGCACTCCCAGTATTTATAATGCCCTGAAACACCCCCAAGTATTTAAAATGCCCCCTGCTGTGCCCCCAGTATTTATAATGCCCCCTGCAGTGCCCTCAGTATTTATAATGCCCCCTGCAGCGCACCCAGTATTTATAATGCTCTCTGCAGCCTTCCCCAGAATTTATAATGCACTCTGCATCGCTCCCACTATTTACAATGCCCTCTGCAGCACCCCTATTATTTATAATGCCCTCTGCAGCCTCTCCCAGTATTTGTGATGCCCTCTGCAGCACTTTCTGTATTTATAATGCCATCTGCAGCCTCCCCCAGTATTTATAATGCCCCCTGCAGGGCCTTCTGTATTTTTAATGACCCCTGCAGCGCCTCCAGTATTTATAATGCACCCCTGCAGCGCATCGAGTATTTATAATGCCCCCTGCAGCCTCCCCCAGTATTTGTAATGACCCATGATGCGCCCCCAGTATATATAATGCACTTTGCAGCTCCCTCAGAATTTATAATACCCTCTGCAGCTCCTCCTGTATTTATAAAGACCCATGTCGGGCCCCCAGTATTTATAATGCCCTCAATAGGGCCCCCAGTATTTATAATGCCATCTGCAGCCTCCCCCAGTATTTATAATGCCCACTGCAAGGCCTTCTGTATTTTTAATGCCCCCTGCAGCGCCTCCAGTATTTATAACGACCCATGATGCGCCCCCAGTATATATAATGCACTTTGCAGCTCCCTCAGAATTTATAATACCCTCTGCAGCACCTCCTGAATTTATAATGCCCCCTGCAGCGCCTCCTGAATTTATAATGCCCCCAGTAATTAAGTGCCCCCTACAGCACCCCCAGTGTTTATAATGCCCTTGCAGCACCCACAGTATTTATAATGCACCTGCAGCACCCACAGTATTTATAATGCCCTGTTCAGCACTCCCAGTATTTATAATGCCCTCTGCAGCTCCCCCAGTATTTATAATGCCCCCTGCAGCTCTTTCAGAATTTATAATACCCTCTGCAGCACACCCAGTATTTATAATGCCCTGTTCAGCACTCCCAGTATTTATAATACCCTCTGCAGCCTCTCCCAGGATCTGTAATGCCCCCCGCAGCCTCCCCCAGTATTTGTAATGCCCGCTGCAGTGCCCCAGTATTTATAATGCACCCTGAAGTGCCTCTTGTATTTACATGCCCCCATACTGTAATAATGCTCACATTGAAGTTTCCCTAGTATTTATTCCGCCCGCCTACTATTATAATGTTCGCCCTGAAGTGCCCCCAGTATTTATATTGCCTCCTACTGTTTCAAATACTGGGAGCACTTCAGGGTGAGCATTATAACAGTAGGGGGCAATATAAATACTGGGGGCACTTCAGGGTGAGTGTTATATCACCCTCTATTGTTATAAAGTGCCTCCAAATAGTTATCTCGCCCCCTAAGGTTATTATGCTCATCCTACCGTGCCCCCAGTATTTATAATGCCCCCTGCAGTGCTCCTAGAATTTATAATTCCCCCTGCAGCGCCCACAGTATTTATAATGCCCTGTTCAGCACTTCCAGTATTTATAATACCCTCTGCAGCCTCTCCCAGTATCTGTAATGCCCGCTGCAGCGTCCCCAGTATTTATAATGCCCCCTCAGCTCCCCCAGTTTTTATAATGTCCTATGCAGCGCCCCCAGTATTTAAAATGCCCACTGCAGGGCTACCAGTATTTTTAATGCCCCCTGCAGCGCACGCAGTATTTATAATGCTCTCTGCAGCCTCCCCCATTATTTATAATACCCTCTGCAGCCTCCCCCACTATTTACAATGCCCTACTGCAGCACCCCTATTATTTATAATGCCCTCTGCAGCCTCCCCCAGTATTTGTGATGCCCTCTGCAGCACCTTCTGTATTTATAATGCCATGTGCAGCCTCCACCAGTATTTATAATGCCCCCTGCAGGACCTTCTGTATTGTTAATGCCCCTGCAGGACTAGCTGTATTATTAGTGCCCCCTGCAGCGCCTCCAGCATTTATAATGTGCCCTGCAGCGCCCAGTATTTATATTGCCTCCTGCACCTCCTAGTATTTATAATGCTCCTGTAGCTCCCCAGTATTTATAATGACCCCTGATGTGCCTTTAGTATATATAATGCAATTTTCAGCTCCCTCCAGAATTTATAATACCCTCTGCAGCACCCTCCTGCATTTATAATGCCCCTGCAGCTTCCTAGATGTTTATAATGCCCTTGCAGCACCCACAGTGTTTATAATGCACCTGCAGCGCCCAGTATTTATAATGCCCCCTGCAGCACCCTAGTGTTTATAATGCCCTTGCAGCACCCCGAAGTGTTTATAATGCCCATGCAGTACCCACAGTGTTTATAATGCACCTGCAGCGCCCCAGTATTTATAATGCCCTGTTCAGCACTCCCAATATTTATAATACCCTCTGCAGCCTCCCTCAGTATTTGTAATGCGCCCTGCAGCCTCCCCCAGTATTTGAAATGCCCCCTGCAGCCTCCCCAGTGTTTGTAATGCCCCCTGCAGCCTCCCCAGTATTTGTAATGCCACGCTGCAGCGTCCCCCAGTGTTTATAATGCTCCCTGAAGTGCCTTTGTATGTTACATGCCCCATACTGTTATAATGCTCACATTGAAGTTTCCCTATTATTTATTCTGCCCGCCTACTGTTATAATGTTCGTCCTGAAGCGCCTCCAGTAGTTATAATGCACCCTGCAGGCGCCCGGTATTTTTTTTGTTCCCTGCAGCCTCCCCCAGTATTTATAATGCTCCCTGTAGCTCCCCCAGTACTTATAATGACCCCTGATGCGCCCCCAGTATATATAATGCACTTTTCAGCTCCCTCAGAATTTATAATACCCTCTGCAGCTCCCCTAGTGTTTATAATGCCCCCTGCAGCTCCCCTAGTGTTTATAATGCCCTTGCAGCACCCACAGTATTTATAATGCACCTGCAGCGCCCACAGTATTTATAATGCCCTGTTCAGCACTCCCAGTATTTATAATACTCTCTGCAGCCTCTCCCAGTGTCTGTAATGCCCGATGCCGCGTCCCCAGGATTTATAATACACCATGAAGTTCCTCTTGTATTTACAGCCTTTCCCCATGCTGTTATAATGCTCACATTGAAGTTTCCTAGTTATTTATTCTGCCCACCTACTGTTATAATGTTACGCCCTGGAAAGTGCCCCAGTATTTATATTGCCTCCTACTGTTTCAAATGCTGGGAGCGCTTTGGGATAGGCTGTCTGGCGGTCGGTGGCTGTCTCGCATACTGGGGACCCTTCGCGGTGAAGTCTTATATCACCCACTATTGTTGTCAAGTGCCTCCAGATAGTTATTTCGCCCCTAAGGTTGTTATACTCATCCTACGGTGCCCCCCGAGTTTATAATGCCCTACCGCGCCCGAGTGTTTATAATGCTCTCTGCGGCCTCCCCCATTATTTATAATGCACTCTGCTGCCACTATTTACAGTGCCCTCTGCAGCACCCTTATTATTTATATTGCCATGTGCGCAGGCCTCCCCGGTGTTTATAATGCACCCTGCGGCGCCCCCGGTATTTTTGCCCTCCTGCAGCCTCCCCCAGTGTTTATAATGCTCCATGTAGCTCCCCGGTACTTATAATCTGACCCCTGATTGCGCCCCAGTATATATAATGCGCTTTGCAGCTCCCTCAGAATTTATAATACCCTCTGCAGCACCTCCTAATTTTTAGTATATACCCCCCCCGGTGTTATAATGCCCCACCGCTCCCCAGTGTTTATAATGCCTTACAGCACCCACAGTATTTATAATGCACCTGCAGCGCCACAGTATTTATAATGCCCTTTCAGCACTCCCAATATTTATAATACCATCTGCAGCCTCCAGTATTTGTATGCCCCCTGCAGACTCCAGTGTTTGTGTGTGCCGGCTGCAGCGTCCCAGTATTTATAATGGACCCTGGAAGTGCCTTTTGTATTTACATGCCCCATGCTGTTATAATGCTCACATTGAAGTTTCCTAGTATTTATTCTCTGCCCACCTACTGTTATAATGTTCGGCCCTGAAGTCTCCCCAGTATTTATATTGCCTCCTATTCTCAAATACTGGGAGCACTTCAGGATGAGCATTATAACAGTAGGTGGCACTCATACTGGGGACACTTCACGGTGAGTCTTATATCACCCACTATTGTTATAAAGTGCCTCCAAATAGTTATTTCGCCCCCTAAGGTTATTATATCATCCTACAGTGCCCCCAGAATTTATAATGCCCCCTGCCGCAGTCCAGTATTTATAATGCCTCTGCAGCCTCCCCATTATTTATAATACACCCTGCAGCGCCTCACTATTTACAATGCCCTCTGCAGCACCCTTATTATTTATAATGCCATATGCAGCCTCCCAGTATTTATAATGCACCCCTGCAGCGCCCGAGTATTTTTTTGCCCCTGCAGCCTCCCCAGTATTTATAATGCTCCCTGTAGCTCCCAGTACTTATAATGACCCTGATGCGCCCCAGTATATATAATGCACTTTGCAGCTCCTCAGAATTTATAATACCCCTCTGCAGCACTCCTGCATTTTTAATGCCCTTGCAGCACCACCAGTGTTTATAGTGCCTTGCAGCACCCCGGTGTTTATATATGCCCTGCAGCACCCACAGTGTTTATAATGACCTGCAGCGCCACAGTATTTATAATGCCCTGTTCAGCGCTCCCAATATATATAATACCATCTGTAGCCTCTCCCAGTATTTGTAATGCCCCTGCAGACTCCCCCAGTATTTGTAATGCCACGCTGCAGCGTCAGTATTTATAATGGACCTGAGTGCCTTTTGTGTTGCATGCCTTTATACTGTTATAATGCTCACGTTGAGTTTCCTAGTATTTATTCTGCCCGCCTGCTGTTATGATGTTCAGGTCCTGAAGTGCCCCGAGTGTTTATATATTGCCTCCCATCTGTTTCTAAATACTGTGGGAGACTTCAGGATGAGCGTGTGCTATATGAGGGGCAACCTCAATAAATGGGGTGCCTCTTGGATGAGCGTTGTAACAGGTGAGGGGCAGCGCTCTCATACTGGGGGCTTCGCCAGTCAGTGTTATATCACCCTCTATGCAGAATTTATAATGCTCTCTGCAGCCTGCCCCAGTGTTTATAATACCCTCTGCAGCGCCCCCTCACTATTTACAATGCCCTCTGCAGCACTCCTATTTTTTATAATGCCCTCTGCAGCCCTCCCCCCAGCATTTGTGATGCCCTCTGCAACGCCTTCTATATTCTATATACTGTTGAGCCAAATACTGGGAGCACTTCAAGACGAGCATTTATAACAGTAGAGCAGTAAACTACTGGGGGCAACTTCAGGGTGAGTCTTATATCACCCTCTATTGTTATAAAGTGCCTCCCAAACAGTTATTATCTTGCCCCCTAAGGTTATTATGCCCATACCACAGCGCCCCAGTACGTGCAATGCCCCCAGTGCCGCTGGAGACTTAAAAATCCCCTGCATTGCCACACCCAGTATTTATATTATGCTCTGCAGCCTGTCTCCCAGTAATCTATAATACTCTCTGCAGCCTCCCCAGTGTTTGCATAATGCCCCCTGCAGCACCCCTATTTTTATAATGCCCTCTGCAGCCTCCCCCCTAGTATTTGTGGATGCCCTCTGCAGCGCTTCTTTCTATATTTATAATGCCATCTGCAGCCTCCGCCAGTATTTATATTGCCCCCGTGCAGGGTCTTCTTTTATTTTTAATGCCCCCTGCAGCGCCTCCAGTATTTATAATGCATCACTGCAGCGCCCGAGCATTTAAATTGCCCCCCTGCAGCCTCCCCTGAATTTATAATGCGCCTGTAGCCCCCAGAGAGTATAATTCCCCCTGCAGGCGCTCTTGTAGTTTATAATGCTCTCTGCTGCGCCCCAGCATGTTATAATGCCCCTGCAGCGCGCTCCAGTATTTATAGAGGTGCGTCTCTGCAGCCTCCCCCAGTATTTATAATGCCCTGCAGCGCCCTCAGTATTTATAATGCCCCTGCAGCTCTTTCAGTGTTTATAATGCCCTCTGTGTGTCCACATATTTATAATGCCCCGTGCAGTGCCCCGGGCATTTGGTAATGCCCTCTGCCGGTGCCCCCAGAATTTACAATGTTCTCTGTGGCATCCAGTATTTATAATGCCCCCTGTAGCGCCCCCAGCCTTGCTAATGCCCACCACTGGGGCCCCAAGTGTTTATAATGCCCTCTGCAATGCCTCCTGTATTTATAATGCTCTCTGCAGCGCCGCCTAGCATTTATAATGCCCCCTCTGCTCCCCCAGTTTTTAATGCCCTCGCAGCGCAGGCAGTATTTATAATGCTTCTCTGCAGCCTGCCCCAGTATTTATAATACCCTCTGCAGTGCCCCCACTATTTATAATCCCCCACAGCACCCCCATCATTTATAATGCCCTGCAGTACCCCCACTATTTATAATGCCCCATGCAGCACCCCCGATTATTTATAATACCCTCTGCAGCCTCCCCAGTATTTGTAATGCCCTCTGCAGCGCTCTTCTGTATTAATTATGCCCCAGTGTTTATCATGTCCCTCTACAGGGCCGCCTAGTATTTTATAATGCCTCCAGAGTCTATAATGCCTCTGCAGCTTCCCCCAGTATTTATAATGCCCCCTGCAGCCTCCCCAGTAGCTATACTGCCCCCTTCATCACCCCTCAGTATTTATGATGCCCTCTGCAGAGCTCCCAGTATTTATAATGCAAACTGCAGCACCCCGAATTATTTACAATGCCATCTGCAGGGCCCACAGTATTTACAATGCCCTCTGCAGTGCCCCCAGTTTTTATAATGTTCTCTATAGCCTTTCCAGTATTTATAATGCCCTCTGCAGCGCCTCCTGTTTTTATAATGTCCCCTGCATGGCATCCTGTATTTATAATGCCCTCTGCAGCGCACCCAGTATTTATGATGTTCTCTGCATCGCTCCCAGTACTTATAATGCCCTCTGCAGCGCCTCCTGTTTTTATAATGTCCCCTGCATGGCATCCTGTATTTATAATGCCCTCTGCAGCGCACCCAGTATTTATGATGTTCTCTGCATCGCTCCCAGTACTTATAATGCCCTCTGCAGCACCCCCAAGTATTTAAAATGCCCTCTGCAGCTCCTCCTGTACTTATAATGACCCATGTCGGGCCCCCAGTATTTATGATGACCTCAACAGGGCCCCCAGTATTTATAATGCCCCCTGCAGCACGCACAAGTATTTAAAATGCCCCCCTGCAGTGCCCCCAGTATTTATAATGCCCCCTGCAGTGCCCCCAGTATTTAAAATGCCCCCCTGCAGCGCCCCGAGTATTTATATTGCCCCCTGCAGCCTCCTCCAGTATGTATAATGCTCCCTGTAGCTCCCCCAGTATTTATAATGATCCTGACGTGCTCCGAGTATATATATAATGCACTTTGCAGCTCCCTCAGAATTTATAATACCCTCTGTAGCACCTCCTGCATTTAAAATGCCCCCCTGCAGCGCCTCCTGAATTTATAATGCCCCCAGTAATTATAATGCCCCCTGCAGCACCCCCAGTGTTTATAATGCCCTTGCAGCACCCACATTATTTATAATGCACCTGCAGCGCCCCCAGTATTTATAATGCTCTGTTCAGCACTCCCAGTATTTATAATACCCTCTGCAGCCTCCCCCAGTATTTGTAATGCCCTGTGCAGTGCCCCCAGAATTTATAATGCACCCTGAAGTGCCTCTTGTATTTACATGCCCCCATACTGTTATAATGCTCACATTGAAGTCTCCCTAGTATTTATTCTACCCGCCTACTGTTATAATGTTCGCCCTGAAGTGCCCCCAGTATTTATATTGCCTCCTACTGTTTCAAATACTGGGAGCACTTCAGGATGAGCATTATAACAGTATCGGGCAATAGAAATACTGGGGGCACTTCAGGGTGAGTCTTATATCACCCTCTATTGTTATAAAGTGCCTCCAAATAGTTATTTCGCCCCCTAAGGTTATTATGCTCATCCTACAGTGCCCCCAGTATTTATAATGCCCCCTGCAGCGCACCCAGTATTTATAATGCTCTCTGCAGCCTGTCCCAGTATCTATAATACCCTCTGCAGCGCCCCCACTATTTACAATGCCCTCTGCAGCACCCCTATTATTTATAATGCCCTCTGCATCCTCCTCCAGTATTTGTGATGCCCTCCGCAGCGCCTTCTGTATTTATAATGCCATCTGCAGCATCCCCCAGTATTTATAATGCCCCTGCAGGGCCTTCTGTATTTTTAATGAGCCCTACAGCGCCTCCAGTATTTATAATGCACCCCTGCAGTGCCCCGATTTTTTTTTTACTGCCCCCTGCAGCCTCCCCCAGTATTTATAATGCTCCCTGTAGCTCCCCCAGTACTTATAATGACCCCCGATGCTCCCTCAGTATATATAATGCACTTTGCTGCTCTCTCAGAATTTATAACACCCTCTGCAGCACCTACCGAATTTATAATGCCCACTGCAGCGCCTCCTGAATTTATAAGGTCCCCAGTAATTAAATGCCCCCTGCTGCACCCCAAGTGTTTATAATGCCCTTGCAGCACCCACAGTATTTATAACGCACCTGCAGCGCCCCCAGTATTTATAATGCCCTGTTCAACACTCCCAGTATTTATAATACCCTCTGCAGCCTCCCCCAGTATTTGTAATGCCCCCTGCTGCCTCCCCCAGTATTTGTAATGCCCGCTGCAGCGCCCCCAGTATTTATAATGCACCCTGAAGTGCCTCTTGTATTTACATGCCCCCATACTGTTATAATGCTCACACTGAAGTCTCCCTATTATTTATTCTACCAGACTACTGTTATAATGTTCGCCATGAAGTGCCCCCAGTATTTATATTGCCTCCTACTGTTTCAAATACTGGGAGCACTTCAGAATGAGCATTATAACAGTAGGGGGCAATATAAATACTGGGGGCACTTCAGGGTGAGTGTTATATCACCCTCTATTGTTATAAAGTGCCTCCAAATAGTTATTTCGCCCCCTAAGGTTTTTATGCTCATCCTATAGTGCCCCAAGTATTTATAATGCCCCCTGCAGTGCCCCCAGAGATTATAATTCCCCCTGCAGCACCCACAGTATTTATAATGACCCCTGATGCGCCCCCAGTATATATAATGCACTTTGCAGCTCCCTCAGAATTTATAATACCCTCTGCAGCACCTCCTGCATTTATAATGCCCCCAGTAATTAAATGCCCCCTGCAGCACCCCCAGTATTTATAATACCCTCTGCAGCCTCCCCCAGTATCTGTAATGCCCGCTGCAGCGTCCCCCAGTATTTATAATTCCCCCTGCAGGGCCTTCTGCATTTTTAATGACCCCTGCATCGCCTCCAGTATTTATAATGCACCCCTGCAGCTCACCGAGTATTTATAATGCTCCCTGTAGCTCCCCCAGTACTTATAATGACCCCTGATGAGCCCCCAGTATATATATTGCACTTTGCAGCTCCCTCAGAATTTATAATACCCTCTGCAGCACCTCCTGAATTTATAATGCCCCTGCAGCGCCTCCTGAATTTATAATGCCCCCAGTAATTAAATGCCTCCTGCAGCACCCCCAGTGTTTATAATGCCCTTGCAGCACCCCCAGTGTTTATAATGCCCTTGCAGCACCCCCAGTGTTTATAATGCCCTTGCAGCACCCACAGTATTTATAATGCACCTGCAGCGCCCCCAGTATTCATAATACCCTGTTCAGCACTCCCAATATTTATAATACCCTCTGCAGCCTTCCCCCGTATTTGTAATGCCCCATGCAGCCTCCCCCAGTATTTGTAATGCCCCCTGCGGCCTCCCCCAGTATTTGTAATGCCCCCTGCAGCGCACCCAGTATTTATAATGCTCTCTGCAGCCTCCCCCAGTATTTATAATACCCTCTGCAGCGCCCCCACTATTTGCAATGCCCTCTGCAGCACCCCTATTATTTATAATGCCCTCTGCAGCCTCCCCCAGTATTTGTGATGCCCTCTGCAGCGCCTTCTGTATTTATAATGCCATCTCCGGCCTCCCCCAGTATTTATAATGCCCCCTGCAGGGCCTTCTGTATTTTTAATACCCCCTGCAGCGCCTCCAGTATTTATAATGCACCCCTGCAGCGCCCCGAGTATTTATATTGCCCCCTGCAGCCTCCCCCAGTATTTATAATGCTCCCTGTAGCTCCCCCAGTATTTATAATGACCCCGATGCGCCCCTAGTATATATAATGCACTTTGCAGCTCCTCAGAATTTATAATACCCTCTGCAGCACCTCCTGCATTTATAATGCCCCTGCAGCACCCCTAGTGTTTATAATGCCCTTGCAGCACCCACAGTATTTATAATGAACCTGCAGCGCCCCCAGTATTTATAATGCCCTGTTCAGCACTCCCAGTATTTATAATACCCTCTGCAGCCTCCCCCAGTATCTGTAATGCCCGCTGCAGCGCCCCCAGTATTTATAATGCACCCTGAAGTGCCTCTTGTATTTACATGCCCCCATACTGTTATAATGCTCACATTGAAGTTTCCCTAGTATTTATTCTGCCCGCCTACTGTTATAATGTTCGCCCTGAAGTGCCCGCAGTATTTATATTGCCTCCTACTGTTTCAAATACTGGGAGCACTTCAGGATGAGCATTATAACAGTAGGGGGCAATATAAGTAATGGGGGCACTTCAGGATGAGCATTATAACAGTAGGGGGCAATATAAATACTGGGGGCACTTCAGGGTGAGTGTTATATCACCCTCTATTGTTATAACGTGCCTCCAATAGTTATTTCGCCCCCTAAGGTTATTATGCTCATCCTATAGTGCCCCCAGTATTTATAATGCCCCCTGCAGTGCCCCCAGAATTTATAATGCCCCCTGCAGCGCTCCCAGTATTTATAATGCCCCCTCAGCTCCTCCAGTTTTTATAATGTCCTCTGCAGCGTCCCCAGTATTTAAAATGCCAACTGCAGGGCTACCAGTATTTTTAATGCCCCCTGCAGCGCACGCAGTATTTATAATGCTCTCTGCAGCCTGCCCCAGTATTTATAATACCCTCTGCAGCGCCCCCACTATTTACAATGCCCTCTGCAGCACCCCTATTATTTAAAATGCCCCGTGCAGTGCTCCAAGTATTTATAATGCCCTGTGCAGTGCCCCCAGAATTTATAATGTTCTTTGTAGCATCCAGTATTTATAATGCCCCCTGTAGCGCTCCGCAGTATTCCTAATGCCCACTGCAGGGCCCCAAGTGTTTATAATGCCCTCTGCAATGCCTCCTGTATTTATAATGCCCTCTGCAGGGCCACCAGTATTTATAATTCCCCCTCCACTTACCCAGTGTTTATAATGCCCTTTGCAGCGCCTCCTGTATTTATAATGCCCTCTGCAGTGCACCCAGTATTTATAATGTTCTCTGCCTCGCTCCTAGTACTTATAATGCCGCCTGCAGCACCTCCAAGTATTTAAAATGCCCACTGCAGCACCCCCAGTGTTTATAATGCCCTTGCAGCACCCCCAGTGTTTATAATGCCCTTGCAGCACCCCCAGTGTTTATAATGCCCTTGCAGCACCCACAATATTTATAATGCACCTGCAGCGCCCCCAGTATTTATAATGCCCTGTTCAGCACTCCCAATATTTAAAATACCCTCTGCAGCCTCCCCCAGTATTTGTAATGCCCCCTGCAGCCTCCCCCAGTATTTGTAATGCCCCCTGCAGCCTCCCCCAGTATTTGTAATGCCCCCTGCAGCCTCCCCCAGTATTTGTAAAGCCCCCTGCAGCCTCCCACAGTATTTGTAATGCCCGCTGCAGCGCCCCAGTATTTATAATGCACCCTGAAGTGCCTTTTGTATTTACATGCCCCCATACTGTTATAATGCTCACATTGAAATTTCCCTATTATTTATTCTGCCCGCCTACTGTTATAATGTTCGTCCTGAAGTGTCCCCAGTATTTATATTGCCTCCTACTGTTTCAAATACTGGGAGCACTTCAGTATGAGTATTATAACAGTAGAGGGCAATTAAATAATGGGGCACTTCAGGATGAGCATTTATAACAGTAGAGGCAACTATAAATACTGGGGGCACTTCATGGTGAGTGTTATATCACCCTCTATTGTTATAACGTGCCTCCAATAGTTATTTCGCCCCTAAGGTTATTATGCTCATCCTATAGTGCCCCCAGTATTTATAATGCCCCCTGCAGTGCCCCCAGTATTTATAATGCCCCCTGCAGTGCCCCCAGAATTTATAATGCCCCCTGCAGTGCTCCCAGTATTTATAATGCCACCTCAGCTCCCCCAGTTTATATAATGCCCCCTGCAGCGCACGCAGTATTTATAATGCCCTCTGCAGCCTCCCCCAGTATTTGTGATGCCCTCTGCAGCGTCTTCTGTATTTATAATGCCATCTGCAGCCTCCTCCAGTATTTATAATGCCCCCTGCAGGGCCTTCTGTATTTTTAATGCCCCCTGCAGTGCCTCCAGTATTTATAATGCACCCCTGCAGCGCCCCGGGTATTTATATTGCCCCCGGCAGCCTCCTCCAGTATTTATAATGCTCCCTGTAGCTCCCCTAGTATTTATAATGACTCAGATGGGCCCACAGTATATATAATGCACTTTGCAGCTCCCTCAGGATTTATAATACACCTCTGCGATGCTACCTCCTGCAGTTGTACAATTACACCCCTGTCAGCATCTCCCAGTGTTTATAATGCCCATTGCTGCCCCAGTATTTACAATGCCCTGCATGCCCCAGTATTTATAATGCCGGCTCAGCACCCCAATGTTATAATGCTCATTGCAGCTCCCCCATACTGTATATCTCACATTAGATACCCTCCTGCCAGCACTCCTACATTTATAATACTCTGCAGCCCTCAGTATCTGTAATGCCGCTGTACTTCAGTATTTATAATGTTCCTTGTATTTACATACCGCTACTGTTATAATGCTCACATTGAAGTTTCCTAGTATTTACTCTGCCCGCCTACTGTTATAATGTTCGCCCTGAAGTGCACCCAGTATTTATATTGCCTCCTACTGTTTCAAATACTGGGAGCACTTCAGGATCAGCATTATAATAGTAGGGGGCAATATAAATACTGGGGGAACTTCAGGGTGATTGTTATATCACCCTCTATTGCTATAACATGCCTCCAATAGTTATTTCGCCCCCTAAGGTTATTATGCTCATCCTATAGTGCCCCCAGTATTTATAATGCCCCCTGCACTGCCTCCAGAATTTATAATGCCCCCTGCAGCGCTCCCAGTATTTATAATGCCCCCTCAGCTCCCCAAGTTTTTATAATGTCCTCTGCAGCGCCCCCAGTATTTAAAATGCCCACTGCAGGGCTACCAGTAGTTTTAAAGCCCCCTGCAGCGCACACAGTATTTATAAT
The DNA here is from genome assembly GCA_033119425.1 of Bufotes viridis. Lineage (NCBI taxonomy): Eukaryota > Metazoa > Chordata > Amphibia > Anura > Bufonidae > Bufotes > Bufotes viridis. The sequence goes on from JAKVIS010000395.1 coordinate 57,800, forward strand.
GCTCTCTGCAGCCTGCCCCAGTATTTATAACACCCTCTGCAGCGCCCCCACTATTTATAATGCCCCCTGCAGCACCCCTATTATATATAATGCCCCCTGCAGTGCCCCCAGAATTTATAATGCCCCCTGCAGCGCTCCAAGTATTTATAATGCCCTCTGCAGCGCCCCAATTATTTATAATGCCCCCTGCAGCTCTTTCAGTATTTATAATGCCCTCTGCAGCGCCCCCAGTATTTATAATGCCCCCGGCAGCTCTCCCAGTATTTATAATGCCATCTGTATTGTCCACATATTTATAATGCCCTGTGCAGTGCTACAAGTATTTATAATGCCCTCTGCAGTGCCCCCAGAATTTATAATGATCTCTGTAGCATCCAGTATTTATAATGCCCCCTTTAGCACCGCACAGTATTTCTAATGCCCACTGTTGGGCCCCAAGTGTTTATAATGCCCTCTGCAATGCCTCCTGTATTTATAATGCCCTCTGCAGGGCCGCCAGTATTTATAATGCCCCCTCCACTCCCCCAGTGTTTATAATGCCCTCTGCAGCGCCTTCTGTTTTTATAATGTCCCCTGCATGGCATGCTGTATATATAATGCCCTCTGCAGCGCACCCAGTATTTATAATGTTCTCTGCCTCACTCCCAGTACTTATAATGCCCCCTGCAGCACCTCCAAGTATTTAAAATGCCCACTGCAGTTCCTCCTGTATTTATAATGACCCATGTCGGGCCACCAGTATTTATAATGCCCTCAACAGGTCCCCCAGTATTTATAATGCCATCTGCAGCCTCCCCCAGTATTTATAATGCCCTCAGCAGCACTCCCAGTATTTATAATGCCCCCTGCAGCACCCCCAAGTATTTAAAATGCCCCCATGCAGCGCCCCCAGTATTTATTATGCCCCCAGTATTTATAATGCCCCCTGCAGCGCCCTCAGTATTTATAATAACCCCTGCAGCGCACCAAGTATTTATAATGCTCTCTGCAGCCTCCCCCACTATTTACAATGCCCTCTTCAGCACCTCTATTATTTATAATGCCCTCTGCAACCTCCACCAGTAAAAGTGATGCCCTCTGCAGCGCCTTCTGTATTTATAATGCCATCTGCAGCCTCCCCCAGTATTTATAATGCCCCCTGCAGCTCTCTCAGTATTTATATTGCCATCTGCAGCCTCCCCCAGTATTTATAATGCCCCCTGCAGGGCCTTCTGTATTTTTAATGCCCCCTGCAGCGCCTCCTGAATTTATAATGCCCCCAGTAATTATAATGCCCCCTGCAGCACCCCAAGTGTTTATAATGCCCTTGCAGCACCCTCAGTATTTATAATGCACCTGCAGCGCCCCCAGTATTAATAATGCCCTGTTCAGCACTCCCAGTATTTATAATACCCTCTGCAGCCTCTCCCAGTTTCTGTAATGCCCGCTACAGCGCACCCAGTATTTATAATGACCCCTGATGCGCCCCCAGTATTTATAATGCACCTGCAGCGCCCCCAGTATTTATAATACCCTCTGCAGCCTCTCCCAGTATTTGTAATACCCGCTACAGCGCACCCAGTATTTATAATGCACCCTGAAGTGCCTCTTTTATTTACATACCCCCATACTGTTATAATGCTCACATTGAAGTTTCCCTAGTATTTATTCTGCCCTGCCTACTGTTATAATGTTCGTCCTGAAGTGCACCCAGTATTTATATTGCCTCCTACTGTTTCAAATACTGGGAGCACTTCAGGGTGAGCATTACAAGAGTAGGGGGCAATATAAATACTGCGGGCACTTCAGGGTGAGTCTTATATCACCCTCTATTGTTATAAAGTGCCTCCAAATAGTTATTTCTCCCCCTAAGGTTATTATGCTCATCCTACAGTGCCCCCAGTATTTATAATGCCCCCTGCAGTGCCCCCAAAATTTATAATGCCCCCTGCAGCACCCCAGTATTTATAATGCACCCTGAAGTGCCTTTTGTATTTACATGCCCCCATACTGTTATTATGCTTACATTGAAGTTTCCATACTATTTATTCTGCCCGCCTACTGTTATAATGTTCGTCCTGAAGTGCCCCCAGTATTTATATTGCCTCCTACTGTTTCAAATACTGGGGGAACTTCAGGATGAGCATTATAACAGTAGGGGGCAATATAAATACTGGGGGCACTTCAGGGTGAGTCTTATATCACCCTCTATTGTTATAAAGTGCCTCCAAATAGTTATTTCGCCCCCTAAGGTTATTATGCTCATCCTACAGTGCCCCCAGTAATTAAAATGCCCCCTGCAGTGCCCCCAAAATTGATAATGCCCCCTGCAGCGCTCCCAGTATTTATAATGCCCCCTGCAGTGCCACCAGAATGTATAATGCCCCCTGCAGCGCTCTCAGTATTTATATTGCCCCCTGCAGCCTCCCCCAGTATTTATAATGCTCTCTGCTGCCTCCCCCAGTATTTATAATACACTCTATAGCGCCCCCACTATTTACAATGCCCTCTGCAGCACCCCTATTATTTATAATGCCCTCTGCAGCCTCCCCCAGTATTTGTGATGCCCTCCGCAGCACCTTCTGTATTTATAATGCCATCTGCAGCCTCCACCAGTATTTATAATGCCCCCTGCAGTGCCTGCTGTATTTTTAATGCCCCCTGCAGGGCCTCCAGTATTTATAATACACCCCTGCAGCCCCCGAGTATTTATATTGCCCCCTGCAGCCTCCCCCAGTACTTATAATGCTCCCTGTAGCTCCCTCAGTATTTATAATGACCCCGATGCGCCCCCATTATATATAATGCACTTTGCAGCTCCCTCAGAATTTATAATACCCTCTGCAGCACCACCTGCATTTATAATGCCCCCTGCAGCACCCCTAGTGTTTATAATGCCCTTGCAGCACCCACAGTATTTATAATGCACCTGCAGCGCCCCCAGTATTTATAATTCCCTGTTCAGCACTCCCAGTATTTATAATACCCTCTGCAGCCTCCCCCAGTATCTGTAATGCCCGCTGCAGCGTCCCCAGTATTTATGATGCACCCTGAAGTGCCTCTTGTATTTACATGCCCCCATACTGTTATAATGCTCACATTGAAGTTTCCCTAGTATTTATTATGCCCGCCTACTGTTCTAATGTTCGCCCTGAAGTGCCCCCAGTATTGATATTGCCTCCTACTGTTTCAAATACTGGGAGCACTTCAGGATGAGCATTATAACAGTAGGGGGCAATATAAATAATTGGGGCACTTCAGGATGAGCATTATAACAGTAGGGGGCAATATAAATAATGGGGGCACTTCAGGATGAGCATTATAACAGTAGGGGGCAATATAAATGCTGGGGGCACTTCATGGTGAGTGTTATATCACCCTCTATTGTTAGAAAGTGCCTCCAAATAGTTATTTCGCCCCCTAAGGTTATTATCCTCATCCTACAGTGCCCTCAGTATTTATAATGCCCCCTGCAGTGCCCCCAGAATTTATAATTCCCCCTGCAGCGTCCCCAGTATTTATAATGCCCTGTTCAGCACTCCCAGTATTTGTAATGCCCTCTGCAGCGCCCCCACTATTTACAATGCCCTCTGCAGCCTCCCCCAGTATTTGTGATGCCTTCTGCAGCCCCTTCTGTATTTATATTGCCATCTGCAGCCTCCCCCAGTATTTATATTGCCCCCTGCAGGGCCTTCTGTATTTGTAATGCCCCCTGCAGCGCCTCCAGTATTTATAATGCACCCCTGCAGCACCCCGAGTATTTATATTGCCCCCTGCAGCCTCCCCCAGTATTTATAATGCTCCATGTAGCTCCCTCAGTATTTATAATGACCCCTGATGCGCCCCAGTATATATAATGCACTTTGCAGCTCCCTCAGAATTTATAATACCCTCTGCAGCACCTCCTGCATTTATAATTCCCCCTGCAGCGCCCCCAGTATTTATAATGCCCTGTTCAGCACTCCCAGTATTTATAATACTCTCTGCAGCCTCCCCCAGTATCTGCAATGCCCGCTGCAGCGCCACAGTATTTATAATGCACCTGCAGCGCCCCCAGTATTTATAATGCCCTGTTCAGCACTCCCAGTATTTATAATACCCTCTGCAGCCTCCCCAGTACTTATAATGCCCCCTGCAGTGCCCCCAGAATTTAAAATCCCCCCTGCAGCGCACCCAGTATTTATAATGCTCTCTGCAGCCTGTCCCAGTATCTATAATACCCTCTGCAGCGCCCCCACTATTTTCAATGCCCTCTGCAGCACCCCTATTATTTATAATGCCCTCTGCAGCCTCCCCCAGTATTTGTGATGCCCTCTGCAGCGCCTTCTGTATTTATAATGCCATCTGCAGCCTCCACCAGTATTTATAATGCCCCCTGCAGGGCCTTCTGTATTTTTAATGACCCCTACAGCGCCTCCAGTATTTATAATGCACCCCTGCAGTGCCCCGAGTTTTTTTTATTGCCCCCTGCAGCCTCCCCCAGTATTTATAAGGCTCCCTGTAGCTCCCCCAGTACTTATAAGGACCCCCGATGATCCCTCAGTATATATAATGAACTTTGCAGCTCTCTCAGAATTTATAACCCCCTCTGCAGCACCTCCTGAATTTATAATGCCCCCTGCAGCACCTCCTGAATTTATAATGCCCACTGCAGCGCCTCCTGAATTTATAATGCCCCATGTAATGAAATGCCCCCTGCTGCACCCCCAGTGTTTATAATGCCCTTGCAGCACCCACAGTATTTATAATGCACCTGCAGCGCCCCCAGTATTTATAATGCCCTGTTCAGCACTCCCAGTATTTATAATACCCTCTGCAGCCTCCCCCAGTATTTGTAATGCCCCCTGCTGCCTCCCCCAGTATTTGTAATGCCCGCTGCAGCGCCCCCAGTATTTATAATGCACCCTGAAGTGCCTCTTGTATTTACATGCCCCCATACTGTTATAATGCTCACATTGAAGTCTCCCTAGTATTTATTCTGCCCGCCTACTGTTTTAATGTTCGCCATGAAGTGCCCCCAGTATTTATATTGCCTCCTACTGTTTCAAATACTGGGAGCACTTCAGGATGAGCATTATAACAGTAGGGGGCAATATAAATGCTGGGGGCACTTCAGGATGAGCATTATAACAGTAGGGGGCAATACAAATACTGGGAGCACTTCAGGGTGAGTCTTATATCACCCTCTATTGTTATAAAGTGCCTCCAAATAGTTATTTCGCCCCCTAAGGTTATTATACTCATCCTACAGTGCCCGCAGTATTTATAATGCCCCCTGCAGTGCCCCCAGTATTTATAATCCCCCCTGCAGCGCCCCCAGTATTTATAATGCCCTGTTCAGCACTCCCAGTATTTATAATACCCTCTGCAGCCTCCCCCAGTATTTGTAATGCCCCCTGAAGCCTCTCCCAGTATTTTTAATGCCCGCTGCAGTGCCCCCAGTATTTATAATACAACCTGAAGTGCCTCTTGTATTTATTCTGCCCGCCTACTGTTATAATGTTCGCCCTGAAGTGCCCTCAGTATTTATATTGCCTCCTACTGTTTCAAATACTGGGAGCACTTCAGGATGAGCATTATGACAGTAGGGGGCAATATAAATACTGGTGGCACTTAATGGTAAATGTGTTATATCACCCTCTATTGTTATAACGTGCCTCCAATAGTTATTTTGCCCCCTAAGGTTATTATGCTCATCCTATAGTCCCCCCAGTATGTATAATGCCCCCTGCAGGGCCTTCTGTATTTTAATGCCCCCTGCAGCGCCTCCAGTATTTATAATGCACCCCTGCAGCGCTCCGAGTATTTATATTGCCCCCTGCAGCGCCTCCAGTATTTATAATGCACCCCTGCAGCGCTCCGAGTATTTATATTGCCCCCTGAAGTGCCTCTTGTATTTACCTGCCCCCATACTGTTATAATGCTCACATTGAAGTTTCCCTTGAATTTATTCTGCCCGCCTACTATTATAATGTTCGCCCTGAAGTGCCCCCAGTATTTATATTGCCTCCTACTGTTTCAAATACTGGGAGCACTTCAGGATGAGCATTATAACAGTAGGGGGCAATATAAATAATGGGGGCACTTCAGGATGAGCATTATAACAGTAGGGGGCAATATAAATACTGGGGGCACTTCAGGGTGAGTGTTATATCACCCTCTATTGTTATAACGTGCCTCGAATAGTTATTTCGCCCCCTAAGGTTATTATGCTCATCCTGCAGTGCCCCCAGAATTTATAATGCCCCCTGCAGCGCTCCCAGTATTTATAATGCCACCTCAGCTCCCCCAGTTTTTATAATGTCCTCTGCAGCGCCCCCAGTATTTAAAATGCCCACTGCATGGCTACCAGTATTTTTAATGCCCCCTGCAGCGCACGCAGTATTTTTAATGCCCCCTGCAGCGCACCCAGTATTCATAATGCTCTCTGCAGCCTCCCCTAGTATTTATAATACCCTCTGCAGCGCCCCCACTATTTAAAATGCCCTCTGCAGCACCCCTATTATTTATAATGCTCTCTGCAGCCTCCCCAAATATTTGTGATGCCCTCTGCAGCGCCTTCTGTATTTATAATGCCATCTGCATCCTCCCCCATTATTTATAATGCCCCCTGCAGGGCCTTCTGTATTTTTAATGCCCCCTTCAGCGCCTCCAGTATTTATAATGCACCCCTGCAGTGCCCCCAGTATTTATAATGCACCCCTGCAGCGCCCCAAGTATTTATATTGCCCCCTGCAGCCTCCCCTAGTATTTCTAATGCTCCCTGTGGCTCCCCCAGTATTTATAATGACCCCTGATGCGCCCCCAGTATATATAATGCACTTTGTAGCTCGCTCAGAATTTATAATACCCTCTGCAGCACCACCTGCATTTATAATGCCCCCTGCTGCACCCCTAGTGTTTATAATGCCCTTGCAGCACCCACAGTATTTATAATGCACCTGCAGCGCCCCCAGTATTTATAATGCCCTGTTCAGCACTCCCAGTATTTATAATGCCCTCTGCAGCCACCCCCAGTATTTGTAATGCCCGCTGCAGCGTCCCCAGTATTTATAATGCACCCTGAAGTGCCTCTTGTATTTACATGCCCCCATACTGTTATAATGCTCACATTGAAGTTTCCCTAGTATTTATTCTGCCCGCCTACTGTTATAATGTTCGCCCTGAAGTGCCCCCAGTAATTATATTGCCTCCTACTGTTTCAAATACTGGGAGCACTTCAGGATGAGCATTATAACAGTAGGGGGCAATATAAGTAATAGGGGCACTTCAGGATGAGCATTATAACAGTAGGGGGCAATATAAATACTGGGGGCACTAAAGGATGAGCATTATAACAGTAGGGGGCAATAAAAATACTGGGGGCACTTCATAGTGAGTGTTATATCACCCTCTATTGTTATAAAGTGCCTCCAATAGTTATTTCGCCCCCTAAGGTTATTATGCTCATCCTATAGTGCCCCCAGTATTTATAATGCCCCCTGCAGTGCCCCCAGAATTTATAATGCCCCCTGCAGCACTCCCAGTATTTATAATGCTACCTCAGCTCCCCCAGTTTTTATAATGTCCTCTGCAGCGCCACCAGTATTTAAAATGCCCACTGCAGGGCGACCAGTATTTTTATTGCCCCCTGCAGTGCACGCAGTATTTATAATGCTCTCTGCAGCCTCCCCCAGTATTTATAATACCCTCTGCAGCGCCTCCACTATTTACAATGCCCTCTGCAGCGCCCCTATTATTTATAATGCTTCCTGTAGCTCCTTCAGTATTTATAATGACCCCTGATGTGCCCCCAGTTTATATAATGCACTTTGCAGCTCCCTCAGAATTTATAATACCCTCTGCAGCACCTCCTGCATTTATAATGCCCCCTGCAGTTCCTCCTGAATTTATAATGCCCCCAGTAATTAAATGCCACCTGTAGCACCTCCAGTGTTTATAATGCCCTGGCAGCACCCACAGTATTTATAATGCACCTGCATCGCCCCCAGTATTTATAATGCCCTGTTCAGCACTCCCAGTAATTATAATACCCTCTGCAGCCTCCCTCTGTATGTGTAATGCCCCCTGCAGCCTCCCCCAGTATTTGTAATGCCCGCTGCAGTGCCCCCAGTATTTATAATGCACCCTGAAGTGCCTCTTGTATTTACATGCCCCCATACTGTTATAATGCTCACATTGAAGTCTCCCTAGTATTTATTCTGCCCGCCTACTGTTATAATGTTCGCCCTGAAGTGCCCCCAATATTTATATTGCCTCCTACTGTTTCAAATACTGGGAGCACTTCAGGATGAGCATTATAACAGTAGGGGGCAATATAAATACTGGGGGCACTTCAGGATGAGCATTATAACAGTAGGGGGCAATATAAGTACTGGGGGCACTTCAGGGTGAGTGTTATATCTCCTTCTATTGTTATAAAGTGCCTCCAATAGTTATTTCGCCCCCTAAGGTTATTATGCTCATCCTATAGTGCCCCCTAGTATTTATAATGCCCCCTGCTGTGCCCCAAAATTTATAATGCCCCCTACAGCGCTCCCAGTATTTATAATGCCCCCTCAGCTCCCCCAGTTTTTATAATGTACTCTGCAGCGCCCCCAGTATTTAAAATGCCCACTGCAGGGCTACCAGTATTTTTAATGCCCCTTGCAGCGCACGCAGTATTTATAATGCTCTCTGCAGCCTGCCCCAGTATTTATAATACCATCTGCAGCATCCCCCAGTATTTGTGATGCCGTCTGCAGCGCCTTCTGTATTTATAATGCCATCTTCAGCCTCCTCCAGTATTTATAATGCCCCCTGCAGGGCCTTCTGTATTTTTAATGCCCCCTGCAGCGCCTCCAGTATTTATAATGCACCCCTGCATCGCCCCGAGTATTTATATTGCCCCCTGCAGCCTCACTCAGTATTTATAATGCTCCCTGTAGCTCCCTCAGTATTTATAATGACCCCTGATGTGCGCCCAGTATATATAATGCACTTTGCAGCTCCCTCAGAATTTATAATACCCTCTGCAGCACCTCCTGAATTTATAATGCCCCCTGCAGTGCCTCCTGAATTTATAATGACCCCAGTAATTAAATGCCCCCTGTAGCACCCCCAGTGTTTATAATGCCCTTGCAGCACCCACAGTATTTATAATGCACCTGCATCGCCCCCAGTATTTATAATGCCCTGTTCAGCACTCCCAGTAATTATAATACCCTCTGCAGCCTCCCCCAGTATCTGTAATGCCCGCTGCAGCGCCCCCAGTATTTGTAATGCCCTCTGCAGCGCCCCCAGTATTTTTAATGCACCCTGAAGTGCCTCTTGAATTTACATGCCCCCATACTGTTATAATGCTCACATTGAAGTCTCCCTAGATTTTATTCTGCCCGCCTACTGTTATAATGTTCGCCCTGAAGTGCCCCCAGTATTTATATTGCCTCCTACTGTTTCAAATACTGGGAGCACTTCAGGATGAGCATGTGTAACAGTAGGCAATATAATACTGGGGGCACTTCAGGATGAGCATTATAACAGAAGGGGGCAATATAAATACTGGGGGCACTTCATGGTGAGTGTTATATCACCCTCTATTGTTATAATGTGCCTCCAATAGTTATTTTGCCCCCTAAGGTTATTATGCTCATCCTACAGTGCCCCCAGTATTTATAATGCACCCTGAAGCGCCTCTTGTATTTACATGCCACCATACTGTTCTAATGCTCACATTGAAGTTTCCCTAGTATTTATTCTGCCCGCCTACTGTTATAATGTTCGCCCTGAAGTGCCCCCAGTATTTATATTGCCTCCTACTGTTTCAAATACTGGGAGCACTTCAGGGTGAGCATTATAACAGTAGGGGGCAATATAAATACTGGGGGCACTTCAGGGTGAGTCTTATATCACCCTCAATTGTTATAAAGTGCCTCCAAATAGTTATTTCACCCCCTAAGGTTATTATGCTCATCCTACAGTGTCCCCAGTATTTATAATGCCCCCTGCAGTGGACCCAGAATTTATAATGCCCCCTGCAGTGCTCCCAGAATTTATAATGCCCCCTGCAGCCCACCCAGTATTTATAATGCCTTCTGCAGCCTCCACCAGTATTTGTGATGCCCTCTGAGCTCCTTCTGTATTTATAATGCCATCTGCAGCCTCCCCCAGTATTTATAATGCCCCCTGCAGTGCTTTCTGTATTTTTAATGCCCCCTGCAGCGCTTCCAGTATTTATAATGCACCCCTGCAGCGCCCCGAGTATTTTTATTTCCCCCTGCAGCCTCCCCCAGTACTTATAATGACCCGTTGCGCCCCCAGTATACATAATGCACTTTGCAGCTCCCTCAGAATTTATAATACCCTTTGCAGCACCTCCTGAATTTATAATGCCCCCTGCAGCACCTCCTAAATTTATAATGCCCCCAGTAATTAAATGCCTCCTGCAGCACCCCCAGTGTTTATAATGCCCTTGCAGCACCCCCAGTGTTTATAATGCCCTTGCAGCACCCACAGTATTTATAATGCACCTGCAGCGCCCCCAGTATTTATAATGCCCTGTTCAGCACTCCCAATATTTATAATACCCTCTGCAGCCTCCCCCAGTATTTTTAATGCCCCCTGCAGCCACCCCCAGTATTTGTAATGCCCGCTGTAGTGCCCCAGTATTTATAATGCACCCTGAAGTGCCTCTTGTATTTACATGCCCTCAAACTGTTATGATGCTCACAATGAAGTTTCCCTATTATTTATTATGCCCGCCTACTGTTATAATGTTCGCCCTGAAGTGCCCCCAGTAATTATATTGCCTCCTACTGTTTCAAATAATGGGGGCACTTCAGGAAGAGCATTATAATAGTTGGGGGCAATATAAATACTGGGGACACTTCATAGTGAGTGTTATATCACCCTCTATTGTTATAACGTGCCTCCAATAGTTATTTCGCCCCCTTAGGTTATTATGCTCATCCTATAGTGCCCCCAGTATTTATAATACCCTCTGCAGCCCCCAGTATTTGTAATGCCCCCTGAAGCCTCTCCCAGTATTTGTCATGCCCGCTGCAGTGCCCCCAGTATTTATAATACAACCCAAAGTGCCTCTTGTATTTACATGCTCCCATACTGTTATAATGCTCACATTGAAGTCTCCCTAGTATTTATTCTGCCCGCCTACTGTTATATTGTTCGCCCTGAAGTGCCCCCAGTATTTATTTTCCTCCTACTGTTTCAAATGCAGAGGCACTTCAGGATAGCTGATATAACAGTAGGGGGCAATATAAATAATGGGGGCACTTCAGGATGAGCATTATAACAGTAGGGGGCAATATAAATACTGGGGCACTTCATGGTGAGTGTTATATCACCCTCTATTGTTATAACGTGCCTCCAATAGTTATTAAGCCCCCTTAGGTTATTATGCTCATCCTATAATGCCCCCTGCAGTGCCCCAAGAATTTATAATGCCCCCTGCAGCGCTCCCAGTATTTATAATGCAACCTCAGCTCCCCCAGTTTTTATAATGTCCTCTGCAGCGCCCCCAGTATTTAAAATGCCCACTGCAGCCTCCCCCAGTATTTATAATACCCTCTGCAGCGCCTCACTATTTACAATGCCCTCTGCAGCACCCCTATTATTTATAATACCCTCTGCAGCCTCCCCCAGTATTTGTGATGCCCTCTGCAGCACCTCCTGCATTTATAATGCCCCCTGCAGCGCCTCCTGAATTTATAATGCCCCCAGTAATTAAATGCCCCCTGCAGCACCCCCAGTGTTTATAATGCCCTTGAAGCACTCACAGTATTTATAATGCACCTGCAGCGCCCCCAGTATTTATAATGCCCTGTTCAACACTCCCAGTATTTATAATAACCTCTTCAGCCTCTCCCAGTATCTGTAATGCCGCTGCAGCTCCCAGTATTTATAATGACCCTGATGCGCCCCAGTATATATAATGCACTTTGCAGCTCCCTCAGAATTTATAATACCCTCTGCAGCACCTCCTGCATTTATTATGCCCCCTGCAGCGCCTCCTGATTTATAATGCCCCAGTAATTAATTACCCCTGCAGCACCCCAGTGTTTATAATGCCTTGCAGCACCCACAGTATTTATAATGCACCTGCAGCCCCAGTATTTATAATGCCCTGTTCAACACTCCCAGTATTTATAATGCCCTCTGCAGCCTCTCCCAGTATCTGTAATGCCCGCTGCAGCTCCCCAGTATTTATAATGACCCCTGATGCGCCCTCAGTATATATAATGCACTTTGCAGCTCCTCAGAATTTATAATTCCTCTGCAGCACCTCCTGCATTTATTATGCCCCCTGCAGCGCCTCCTGAATTTATAATGCCCCAGTAATTAATTACCCTGCAGCACCCCCATTGTTTATAATGCCCTTGCAGCACCCACAGTATTTATAATGCACCTGCAGCGCCCACAGTATTTATAATGCCCTGTTCAACACTCCCAGTATTTATAATACCCTCTGCAGCCTCTCCCAGTATCTGTAATGCCCGCTGCAGCTCCCAGTATTTATAATGACCCTGATCAGCCCCAGTATATATAATGCACTTTGCAGCTCCCTCAGAATTTATAATACCCTCTGCAGCACCTCCTGCATTTATAATGCCCCCTGCAGCGCCTCCTGAATTTATAATGCCCCAGTAATTAAATGCCCTCTGCAGCACCCCAGTGTTTATAATGCCCTTGAAGCACCCACAGTATTTATAATGCACCTGCAGCGCCCCCAGTATTTATAATGCCCTGTTCAACACTCCCAGTATTTATAATAACCTCTTCAGCCTCTCCCAGTATCTGTAATGCCCGCTGCAGCGCCCCAGTATTTATAATGACCCCTGATCGCCTCCAGTATATATAATGCACTTTGCAGCTCCCTCAGAATTTATAATACCCTCTGCAGCACCTCCTGCATTTATTATGCCCCTGCAGCGCCTCCTGAATTTATAATGCCCTCAGTAATTAATTACCCCTGCAGCACTCCCAGTGTTTATAATGCCCTTGCAGCACCCACAGTATTTATAATGCACCTGCAGCCCCAGTATTTATAATGCCCTGTTCAACACTCCAGTATTTATATTACCCTCTGCAGCCTCTCCCAGTATCTGTAATGCCCGCTGCAGCTCCCAGTATTTATAATGACCCTGATGCGCCCCAGTATATATAATGCACTTTGCAGCTCCCTCAGAATTTATAATTCCCTCTGCAGCACCTCCTGCATTTATTATGCCTCCTGCAGCGCCTCCTGGTTATAATGCCCCCAGTAATTAATTACCCTGCAGCACCCCCATTGTTTATAATGCCTTTGCAGCACCAGAGTGTTATAATGCACCTGCAGTGCCCCAGTATTTATAATGCACCCTGAAGTGCCTCTTGTATTTACCTGCTCCCATACTGTTATAATGCTCACATTGAAGTTTCCTAGTATTTATTCTGCCCGCCTACTGTTATAATGTTAAGCCTGAAGTGCCCCAGTATTTATATTACCTCCTACTGTTTCAAATACTGGGAGCACTTCAGGATGAGCATTATACATGATGAGGCACATATAAATAATTGGGCACTCAGGATGAGCATTATAACAGTAGAGCAATATCAATGCTGGGGGCACTTCATAGTGAGTGTTATATCACCCTCTATTATAACGTGCCTCAATGATTGTTTCGCCCCTAAGGTTATTATGCTCATCCTATAGTGCCCCAGTATTTATAATGCCTCCTGCAGTGCCCCCAGAATTTATTATGCCCCCTGCAGCACTCCCAGTATTTGTAATGCCCGCTGCAGCACTCCCAGTATTTATAATGCCACCTCAGCTCCCCCAGTTTTTATAATGTCCTCTGCAGCGCCTACCAGTATTTAAAATGCCCACTGCAGGGCAAACAGTATTTTTAATGCCCCCTGCAGCGCCACGCAGTATTTATAATGCTTTCTGCAGCCTCCCCAGTATTTATAATACCCTCTGCAGCGCCCCACTATTTACAATGCCTTCTGCAGTGCCCCTATTAATTATAATGCCCTCTGCAGCCTCCCCCAGTATTTGTGATGCCTTCTGCAGCGCCTTCTGTATTTATAATGCCATCTGCAGCCTCTCCCAGTATTTATAATGCTCCCTGTAGCTCCCCCAGTATTTATAATGCTCCCTGTAGCTCCCCCAGTATTTATAATGACCCCTGTTGCGCCCCCAGTATATATTATGCACTTTGCAGCTCCCTCAGAATTTATAATACCCTCTGCAGCACCTCCTGCATTTATAATGCCCCCTGCAGCGCCTCCTGAATTTATAATGCCCCCAGTAATTAAATGCCCCCTGCAGCACCCCCAGTGTTTATAATGCCCTTGAAGCACTCACAGTATTTATAATGCACCTGCAGCGCCCCAGTATTTATAATGCCCTGTTCAACACTCCCAGTATTTATAATAACCTCTTCAGCCTCTCCCAGTATCTGTAATGCCCGCTGCAGCATCCCAGTATTTATAATGACCCTGATCGCTCCCAGTATATATAATGCACTTTGCAGCTCCCTCAGAATTTATAATACCCTCTGCAGCACCTCCTGCATTTATTATGCCCCCTGCAGCGCCTCCTGAATTTATAATGCCCCAGTAATTAATTACCCCTGCAGCACCCCAGTGTTTATAATGCCCTTGCAGCACCCACAGTATTTATAATGCACCTGCAGCGCCCCAGTATTTATCATGCCCTGTTCAACACTCCCAGTATTTATAATACCCTCTGCAGCCTCTCCCAGTATCTGTAATGCCGGCTGCAGCGTCCCAGTATTTATAATGACCCTGATGCCCCTAGTATATATAATGCACTTTGCAGCTCCCTCAGAATTTATAATTCCCTCTGCAGCACCTCCTGCATTTATTATGCCCCCTGCAGCGCCTCCTGAATTTATAATGCCCCAGTAATTAATTACCCCTGCAGCACCCCCATTGTTTATAATGCCCTTGCAGCACCCAGAGTATTTATAATGCACCTGCAGTGCCCCAGTATTTATAATGCACCCTGAAGTGCCTCTTGTATTTACCTGCCCCCATACTGTTATAATGCTCACATTGAAGTTTCCCTAGTATTTATTCTGCCCGCCTACTGTTATAATGTTAGCCCTGAAGTGCCCCAGTATTTATATTACCTCCTACTGTTTCAAATACTGGGAGCACTTCAGGATGAGCATTATAACATTAGGGAGCAATATAAATAATTGGGGCACTTCAGGATGAGCATTATAACAGTAGAGAGCAATCTCACTGTGGGGCACTTCATAGGAGTGTTATATCACCCTCTATTATAACGTGCCTCCAATAGTTATTTCGCCCCTAAGGTTATTATGCTCATCCTATAGTGCCCCAGTATTTATAATGCCCCTGCAGTGCCCCCATAATTTATTATGCCCCCTGCAGCACTCCCAGTATTTGTAATGCCCGCTGCAGCACTCCCAGTATTTATAATGCCACCTCAGCTCCCCCAGTTTTTATAATGTCCTCTGCAGCGCCACCAGTATTTAAAATGCCCACTGCAGGGCGACCAGTATTTTTAATGCCCCCTGCAGCGCACGCAGTATTTATAATGCTTTCTGCAGCCTCCCCAGTATTTATAATGCCCTCTGCAGCGCCCCCACTATTTACAATGCCTTCTGCAGTGCCCCTATTAATTATAATGCCCTCTGCAGCCTCCCCCAGTATTTGTGATGCCTTCTGCAGCGCCTTCTGTATTTATAATGCCATCTGCAGCCTCTCCCAGTATTTATAATGCCCCCGACAGGGCCTTCTGTATTATTAATGCCCCCTGCAGCGCCTCCAGTATTTATAATGCACCCCTGCAGCTCCCCGAGTATTTATATTGCCTCCTGCAGCCTCCCCCAGTATTTATAATGCTCCCTGTAGCTCCCTCAGTATTTATAATGACCCCTGATGCGCCCCCAGTATATATAATGCACTTTGCAGCTCCCTCAGAATTTATAATACCCTCTGCAGCACCTCCTGCATTTATAATGCCCTGCAGCACCTCCTGAATTTATAATGCCCCCAGTAATTAAATGCCTCCTGCAGCACCCCCAGTGTTTATAATGCCATGTTCAGCACTCCCATTATTTATAATACCCTCTTCAGCCTCTCCCAGTATCTGTAATGCCCGCTGCAGCATCCCAGTATTTATAATGACCCTGATGCGCCCCCAGTATATATAATGCACTTTGCAGCTCCCTCAGAATTTATAATACCCTCTGCAGCACCTCCTGCCTTTATTATGCCCCCTGCAGCGCCTCCTGAATTTATAATGCCCCTAGTAATTAATTACCCCCTGCAGCACCCCCAGTGTTTATAATGCCCTTACAGCACCCCCAGTATTTATAATGCACCTGCAGCGCCCCCAGTATTTATAATGCCCTTTTCAGCACTCCCAGTATTTATAATACCCTCTGCAGCCTCTCCCAGTATCTGTAATGCCCGCTGCAGCGCTCCCAGTATTTATAATGACCCTGATGCCCCCAGTTTATATAATGCACTTTGCAGCTCCCTCAGAATTTATAATTCCTCTGCAGCACCTCCTGCATTTATTATGCCCCCTGCAGCGCCTCCTGAATTTATAATGCCCCCAGTAATTAATTCCCCTGCAGCACCTCCAGTGTTTATAATGCCCTTGCAGCACCCACAGTATTTATAATGCACCTGCAGCGCCCCAGTATTTATAATACCCTCTGCAGCCTCTCCCAGTAACTGTAATGCCGCTACAGTGCACCAAGTATTTATAATGCACCTGAAGTGCCTCTTGTATTTACCTGCCCCCATACTGTTATAATGCTCACATTGAAGTTTCCTAGTATTTATTCTGCCCGCCTACTGTTATAATGTTCAGCCTGAAGTGCCCTCAGTATTTATATTGCATCCGACTGTTTCAAATACTGGGAGCACGTCAGGATGAGCATTATAACAGTAGAGGAACTAACTAACTGTGGCACTTCAGGATGAGCATTATAACAGTAGAGGCAATATAAATAATTGTGGCACTTCAGGATGAGCATTATAACAGTAGAGGGCAATATAAATGCTGGGGGCACTTCATAGTGAGTGTTATATCACCCTCTATTATAACGTGCGTCCAATAGTTATTTCGCCCCCTAAGGTTATTATGCTCATCCTATAGTGCCCCAGTATTTATAATGCCCTGCAGCACTCCCAGTATTTGTAGTGCCGCTGCAGCACTCCCAGTATTTTTAATGCCACCTCAGCTCCCCCAGTTTTTATAATGTCCTCTGCAGCGCCACCAGTATTTAAAATGCCCACTGCAGGGCGACCAGTATTTTTAATGCCCCCTGCAGCGCACGCAGTATGTATAATGCTTTCTGCAGCCTCCCCAGTATTTATAATACCCTCTGCAGCGCCCCCACTATTTACAATGCCCTCTGCAGTGCCCCTATTAATTATAATGCCCTCTGCAGCCTCCCCCAGTATTTGTGATGCCTTCTGCACCGCCTTCTGTATTTATAATTCCATCTGCAGCCTCTCGCAGTATTTATAATGCCACCGGCAGGGCCTTCTGTATTCTTAATGCCCCCTGCAGCGCCTCCAGTATTTATAATGCACCCCTGCAGCTTCCCGAGTATTTATATTGCCCCCTGCAGCCTCCCCCAGTATTTATAATGCTCCTGTAGCTCCCTCAGTATTTATAATGACCCCTGATGCGCCCAGTAGTATATAATGCACTTTGCAGCTCCCTCAGAATTTATAATACCCTCTGCAGCACCTCCTGCATTTATAATGCCCCCTGCAGCACCCCTAGTGTTTATAATGCCCTTGCAGCACCCACAGTATTTATAATGCACCTGCAGCGCCCCCAGTATTTGTAATGCCCTCTGCAGCCTCCCCAGTATTTGTAATGCCCTTTGCAGCCTCCGCAGTATTTGTAATGCCAGCTGCAGCGTCCCAGAATTTATAATGCACCCTAAAGTTCCTCTTGTATTTACATTCCCTTCATACTGTTATAATGCTCACATTGAAGTTTCCTAGTATTTATTCCGCCCGCCTACTGTTATAATGTTCAGCCCTG
>JAKVIS010000396.1:0-76248 GCA_033119425.1 Bufotes viridis
AGCCGCTGTTGTAGCAGTGGCCGGAAAATTGATGTTTTCCAGGCAGAAAAGTGACTAAAATCATTGCAGCTTGAACCCTAGTTGGTGGAGAGAGAATTCACTGAAAGTCATCGGTATGCAGACATTAAATACAGCAGCGTGGGGACCATTTTGAGGCCAAGGCATGTCATCAGGCCTTTTGTTAGTCAAACGTATCCCCCACTGTGTCAGTCCCTTTGGGATCCATGCCTCATTCATCTTTATGAAGGTGAGGTAATCAACACTTTTTGACCGAGGCGACTTCTCTTGTCAGTGACAATGCCTCCTGCTGCACTGAAGGTCCTTTCTGACAGGACACTTGAAGCAGGGCAGGCCAGAAGTTCTATCGCAAACTGGGATAGCTCAGGCCACAGGTCAAGCCTGCACACCCAGTAGTGAAGGGTTCATCGCTCCTCAGAGTGTCGATATCTGCTGTTAAGGCGAGGTAGTCTGCTACCTGTCGGTCGAGTCATTCTCTAAGGCTGGATCCCGAAGGGCTGTGGCGATGATGTAGGACTGAAAAAGCTCCGCATGTCCTCCATCAACAACACATCTGTAAATCGTCCAGTCCTTGCTGCAGTGGTAGGAGGAGGATTACATTCACCTCTTCCCCAGTTAG
The DNA here is from genome assembly GCA_033119425.1 of Bufotes viridis. Taxonomy (NCBI): domain Eukaryota; kingdom Metazoa; phylum Chordata; class Amphibia; order Anura; family Bufonidae; genus Bufotes; species Bufotes viridis. The sequence goes on from JAKVIS010000396.1 coordinate 638, forward strand.
ATTCCCGTTGTGCTGTGACATCCCCCTTATAAGCTGTGTAAAGCATATTTTTAGTTTGGTTTTGAACTGCTGCATCCTTTCCGACTTTCGGTAATTTGGTAACATTTCTGCCACTTTCTGCTTATACCGGGGTCTAGTAGCGTGGCCACCCAGTACAGGTCGTTCTCCTTCATCCTTTTTATACGAGGGTCCCTCAACAGACATGACAGCATGAAAGACCCCATTTGAACAAGGTTGGATGCAGAGCTACTCATTTCCTGTTCCTCGTCCTCACTGATGTCATTGACGGTCTGTTCTTCCCCAGCCACGTACAACACCATGGGTCCCAGATAGGTGACAACAACGAGCACCCTGGGGTGCCTGCTGTAGTTGGTCTTCCTCCTCCTCAAAGCCACCACATTCCTCCTCTGACTCCTCTTCCTCATACTCCTCTTCCAGCGTTGCCGCAGGTCCGGGAGCGATGATGACAAGGCTGTTTCTGGTGGTGATGGTGACCACAACTCTTCCTCTTCACGCTCATCTACAGCCTGATCCAGCACTCTTCGCAGGGCACGCTCCAGGAAGAAAACAAATGGGATGAGGTCGCTGATGGTGCCTTCGGTGCGACTGACTAGGTTTGTCACCTCCTCAAAAGGACACATGAGCCTACAGGCATTGCGCATGAGCATCCAGTAATGTGGCAAAAAATCCCCAGCTCTGCAGAGGCTGTCCTAGCACCCCGGTCATACAAATACTCGCTGACGGCTTTTCTTGTTGGAGCAGGTGGTCAAACATTAGGAGTGTTGAATTCCAACGTGTGGGGCTGTCGCAAATCAAGCGCCTTACTGGCATGTTGTTTCGACGCTGAATATCGTTAAAGTGCGCCATGGCCGTGTAGGAACGCCTGAAATTGCCACACACCTTCCTGGCCTGCTTGAGAATGTCCTGTAAGCCTGGGTACTTAGACACAAAGCGTTGTACGATGAGATTCAACACATGTGCCATGCACGGCACATGTGACAACTTGCCCAAATTCAATGCCAACAACAAATTTGTTCCATTGTCACACACCACTTTGCTGATCTCCAGTTGATGCAGGGTCAGCCACTGATCCACCTGTGCGCTCAGGGCGGACAGGAGTGCTGGTCCTGTGTGGCTCTCTGCTTTCAGGCAAGTCAACCCCTAAGACAGCGTGACACTGTCGTATCCGGGATGTGGAATAGCCCCTGGGGAGCTGGGGATTCAGTTGATGTGCAGCCAGACGCTGCAGCAAAAAGGACTCAGCCGAGGAGGATATCGAAGAGGATGGAGTAGAGGAGGTGGCAGTAGGCCTGCCTGCAAGTCGTGGCGGTGTCACCAACTCCGCTGCTTGAGCCACACATTCCATGCTTGTCAGCCTTCAGCAGGTTGACCCAATGTGCAGTGTACGTGATATACCTGCCCTGACCGTGCTTTGCAGACCAGGTATCAGTGGTCAGATGGACCCTTGCCCCAACACTGTATGCCAGAGATGCCATGACTCCTTTTCTACAATAGAGTACAGGTTTGGGATTGTCTTTTTGAGAAAATGTCGTCGGGTACCTTCCACTGTGGTGTACCAACAAATTTTTTGAAGGCCTCAGACTCCACCAGCTGGTATGGTAAAAGCTGGCGGGCTAAGAAGTTCCGTCAAGCCAGCTGTCAGTCGCTAGGCAAGGGTGACTCTGTGACATTGGCTTCTTAAGTTCAAACATTTCCTTAATAGACCCCTGACTGTGGGCAGATGAGCAGGAACTGCTGAAGGTGAGAGGCGGAGTGGCGGTTGGTTGAGAGGGGGCAGGGAGGACAGCAGTGGTTGACGTGGCTGAAGATGCTGGACCAGGAGGAGCATGGTGGCTTTGAGTTTGTGTGCTGCTTGTACTCATGTGTTTATCCCATAGGCGTTTGTGATGTGAGATCATGAGCCTTCTCGCAAAGCAGTTGTACCGAGGTGGGTGTTGGACTCCCACGACTCAGTTTCTTTTGGCACAAGTTGCAAATGGCATTGCTGTTATCAGAGGCAGACACACAAAATAAATGCCACACTGCTGAGCTTTGCAATGACGGCATTCTGGTGGTGGCAGCAGCATGCGTTGACTGGCGTGCTGTCTGAGCTGACCCCTGGTGCCGATACATGCTGTCTAACTGTGCCACTAACACCTATGCGATGACCTTCCTCTGCTTCCAACTCATCTCCTTCTTCTCTCTGTCTCCCTTTCTGAACTTTCCCCTTTTATTCTCTCTCGAGCAGGCACCCAGCGTGGCATCCGTGGTGGCAGGCGGGGACGTGGTAACTTGAGAGCAGGTGACCGAAGCTGAGCTGTTGGAGGATGGTGCGCCAAGGTTCTTAGCGGAAGCTGTTGAAGATTAGGTGTCCTGTCTAAGCCAGTCAATTATGTCCTCAGAATTTTTCGGGTTCAGGGTACATGGCCTCTGAACACTGGGCATTATTCCAGGGCCAGTGGAAATCACAGCACCATGACCACGATGGCCCTTGCAGGGTGGCCTGCCTCTGCCTCTGTCATTTTTTTTAGATAAGTGGTACTCACGCGTGCCTAGCTACTGTGCCACCCGGTATGAGTGAGTGGGAACACAACAGTCTGTGGAAGTCGGCCTGACATACACTGGCAGCAGGCAAGCAACTTAAATTAGACTAATGTGTAAAAATGAAATGCTTTATTTATCGGCAAGCTACTGTGTCACCCGGTATGAGTGGTGGGCACTGGCAGTGGGCACACTACAGTCAGTGGAAGTCGGCCTGACACACACTAGCAGGCAAGCAACTGAAATTACACTAAAGTGTAAAAATGAAATGCCTTTTTTGATGCAAAGTCCTGTGCCACACGGTATGAGTGGTGGCCACTGGCAGTGGGCACACTACACTGTGGGCCTGCAGTTCCTCACACTGGCAGGCCAGGCAACTGCAATATATATATGAAAAAAAAAAGCAGACTAATGTAGCAGCCCTAAAAAGGGCTTTTTGGGGTGCTGTCAGGACGCTGTCCTTACAGCAGAGATCAGATGAGTCTTTCAGGACTGGAGTGGACACTGAATACACTAGCCTAGCTATCGATTTCCCAATTAAATCAGCAGCAGCTACACTGTCCCTCCTCTCACTAAGACTGCAGCTTCCGAATAAATCTAAAATGGATGCTGTTCAGGAGATGGGAGGGTCTGGGAGGAGGGTATGCTGCTGATTGGCTGGAATGTGTCTGCTGACTGTGAGGTACAGGGTCAAATTTTGCTCAATGATGATGAATAGGGGGCGGACCGAACATCACATATGTTCTCCCGCCGCAGCTAACGCGAACAAGCTATGTTCACCCGGAACTGTTCACCGGCGAATAGTTCAGGCCATCTCTAATCAAGGTCATGTGAGAGATGTTTGCAGTTCGGAGGAAGAGGTGGAGGTAGCACAGAGCCACCAGCAGAGCAAAAGAAGGAGCAAGGTGCAAAAGCCAAGCGGACATCCCCTACACAGTACACCTGCTACTGGCCATTGCACCCAGGGACCAAGCACACCAAAGCCAGCTCCAATGAGTTTCCTGGGGTGGCAGTTCTATAGACAATGTGCTGACGACAAGACACGAGTGGTTTGCACGCTGTGCAATCAGAGCCTAAAGTGAGGCATAAACGTTCTAAACCTGAGCTCAACCTGCATGACCAGGCATCTAAATTCAAAGCACTAGCTGCAAAGAGTAAACACCACAAAAACCAAAAAGGTCTCAGGCTTCTCCTTCTCCCTCTTCTGCTGCAGTCTCGGCCCCTTCCACCACCTCTGGATTGACAGTGGAACCTGGAACCCCGCAAACAGAGGATGTGGCAGCAACGCCACCACCTCCATCACCAAGCATCTCCACAATGTCCCATGGCAGTGTTCAGCTGTCCATCTCCCAAACACTGGAGAGAAAGAGGAAGTACCGCCCTACCCACCCACGATCCCTGGGCCTGAATGCCAACTGAATGCCAGTTATATTTCCCTAACAGCACACTGCGTAAATGCAGTGGTGGCTGGGCCCTGAGGCGGTTAGCAGTTTGGCTCATGTCCTTCTGCCACCGAGGATTGTATGGCATTTCTCTTTGCCTCCTGTTGCATCCTACTCTGCTTCCTCTCTACCACCTCTCTCATCCGCTCTGCGTAACACCTTCACAAGCAACTTCAGCACAGCCGGGGAAACAACAGCAGTCCTGTTTTGAAACTCATCTGTTTGGGGAAAAACCCACACCGCACAGGAGGCTGTGGACGGGCATGGGAACAACAGACCGATGAGTTGTTGGTGCCACTAAGCCTCAAGCCCGGCCTGGTGGTGCGCGATGATGGTGAAAATCTCAGTAGTAGCTCGGGGCCTGAGTCGGTTTGACGCACATCCCTTGCCTGTCGTATGTGCTGAATTTGGTGATGTAGAAATTCCTGAAAAACTACAGAGATATGTCAGAGCTGATGCAAAAAATCTGCGGGCCGTCTGTATGCGCTTTCGGCGTTTCACCCTGCTGCTGCTCGCCTGCCTCCGCAGCTGCGTAACCCGGCCTTCCCGTTCACTGCCTCATATGCGAGCGTGCCCACAAGGTGGAACTCCACCTTGCATATGCTGGAGAGACTGTGCGAGCAGCAGCAGGCGATAATGGAGATTTAGCTGCAGCACGCACGGTTGAGTCGCTCTAATAGTGAGTGGGCCTCCATGCGAGACCTGTGTGCCATGTTGCGCTGTTTCTGAGTACTCCACCAGCATGGCCAGTGCTGATGACGCCCGTGATCAGCGTTGCTACTACCCACTTCTATGTCTCCTTGAAAAACGCTTTGAGCGATGATGGAATAAGATGTGGCACAGGAGGAAAAGGAGGAGGAAGAGGGATCATTTCCATTGATATCAGGCCAGTAATTCACAAGAGGCTCCGGAGGGTGGGTTCCTGCACCAACATAGGCAAGGTACACAATTGTCCAGCCAGGGCACAGGTGTCCGCTCAGCCCTTTAATAACTTTTTTTAAAGGAATCACTTTGTCTTAAAATCAGAGAAATTCAAATGTAGAAAATTGCAAATGTTTCCAAATTTTCAGCAAATTCGGGATATTTTTATACATAAACTTAAAACATATCAACTAAAATTCACAAATAACATGAAGTAAACAATCGCTTGGGTCAGTAAGCGTACCAAATAAAGTTACACATTTCAAATTTGAAAAAATGGTCCTCCGGCATTTGGTCAAAACTTGCTTTTGATGGGGTTAAATCTTTAAACATTAAGTCATAGATTTTATAAATTTATTACAAGCATTGTACACAGCATGCTTTATGTTAAAATACCAATTGCATTTTTTACATTATGTATATTTTCTTTAATAGACAGTACTGTATGCCATGCCAGTATGATTACTGTACCATACTGTATTCTTGTGCAATAAGGATAATCATTCTAGAATTTGATTGAATTTAAATTATTTTAACTGAAAGGTTAATCCAAAGAAAGAAAGGTTCTACAGTATATGTCTACAAAGAAAATATTCTCAAATAGTACATGACACACTTTGAAATGCCTGTGCGTGCTATAGATATACATTGTCCATGAATTTGGCTGTTAAATTTCTGAATTTTAACACAGGATACATACATTAGCCTACATTTATTCAACCTCAAGTTGACCTAAGAATGACACAATGTTGTCTTTAATCTATATAAATGTCTTTACTCTAGACCTTGTGGAACTTTTTTTCTTTAAATCAATGCAAAACATATTTGAAAAGATCATCATCTGCATCCTTAAAGACATCTTAGACAATCAATGTCTTTTTGGAAGCAGGTGCTGCTCAAACCACAGGCAACAACATGGAGCATGCATCACATTGATCTAATTTCAGATGAAGATATGAGCTTGTAGGTCTAGTGTCTTACTTTAGTTTTGTTGTAAGTCGTTTAAATGCTGTAACATTGTGCAATATAAATTGTCATTATTGCTTAAAACTACTTTCTTAGATCTAAATGAAAGTGCTTTCATTAATGTAATCTGAAGAAAGTATAATATAGGGGTAATATAGTTCCATATGTACATGCAAAATAATCTTAGTATTTTTGTCTAGACACATCACAAACTTTGACCCTTAGTATAATATTGTATTGACCTCAATACTATATTGTATCGATACAATGTATTAACTCTTTCAGGACTAGATCATTTTCCGTTTCTGCTTTTCTGTTTTACTCCCGGCTTTCTTAGAGCCATAACATTTTACATTTTCCCTTCACATAGCTGTATGAGGTCTTGTTCTTTGCAGGACAGAGGCTAAATTTACACTTCAGTTATGTTGTCAGTTATTGCGAGCCAAAACCAGGTACGGGTCAAAAACACATAAGAGGTGCAAATCTTTACATTACACCTGATCTCTGAGAAGGCTTCACTACTGATTTTGGATCACAATAACTGATGGAAATAATTGAAGTGTGAACCTAAGTTGTACTTTTTAATTGCACAGTTTAACCACTTCAGCCCCCTAAGCTTAAACACCCTTAATGACCAGGCCACTTTTTACAATTCTGCACTACACTACTTTCACCGTTTATTGCTCCGTCATGCAACTTACCACCCAAATGAATTTTACCTCCTTTTCTTCTCACTAATAGAGCTTTCATTTGGTGGTAGTTCATTTGCTGCTGACATTTTTACTTTTTTGCTATTAATCAAAATGACCGAAATTTTTGCAAAAAATGACATTTTTCACTTTCTGTTGTAATTTTTTTAAAAACTACATTTCTATATACATTTTTCTCAAAATTTATTGTTCTACATGTCTTTGATAAAAAAATGCAATAATAGTGTATATTTATTGGTTTGGGTAAAAGTTATAGTGTTTAGAAACTATGGTGCAAAAAGTGAATTTCCGCATTTTGAAGCAGCTCTGACTTTCTGAGCACCTGTCATGTTTCTTCAGGTGCTAGAATGTCAGGATAGTATAAATACTCCCCAAATGACACCATTTTAGAAATAAGACACCCCAAAGTATTCGTGGAGGGGCATGATGAGTTTATGTATTTCATTTTTTCACAAGTTAGCAGAAAATGACACTTTCTGAGGAAAAAAACTCACCATACCCCTCACAGAATACTGTGGAGTGTCTTTTCTAAAATGGGGTCACTGTAGGTGTTTGTACTGCCCTGGCATTTGAGGGTCTCCGCAATCATTACACGTATGGCCAGCATTAGGAGTTTCTGCTATTTTCCTTATATTGAGCAAGCGGGTAATGAGATATTTTTTTCCGTTCAGCCTCTGGGCTGAAAAAAATGAACGGCACAGATTTTTTCATTCGCATCGATCAATGTGGATGAAAAATCTCTGCCAAATCAGTGACTGCGGTGCGGTGGGCTAGTCGCTAACTACCTAACAAGTAGCCAACTAACTGGCGGTGATAAGGGACCTTTATGCCCCATTCACACGTCCGCAATTCTGTTTGCGGAACAGAATCGTGGACCCATTCATTTCTATGGGAACAGACTTTGTCCCACTCGAATCGAATTGCGGATCCGCACTTCGGGTCTGCACATCCGTTCGCAAAAATATAGAACATGTCCTATTCTTGACCGCAATTGCGGACAAGAAAAGGCATTTCTATATAGTTCTGGCAATGTGTGTATCTGCAAAATGCAGGAAGCACATTGCCGGTGTCCATGTTTTGCGGATCCGCGGATCCGCAAAACACATATGGACATGTGAATGGAGTCTTACAGGGGGTAATCAGTGACAGGGGGTGATCAGGGAATCTAGATGGGGTGATCAGGGGTTATCAAGGGGTTAATAAGTGACCGGGGGAGTGTAGTGTGGTGCTTGGTGCTACTTTACATAGCTACCTGGTCCTCTGGTGAGTCGATCCCAGCAAATGGGACCACCAGAGGACCAGGTAGCAAGTATATCAGACGCTGTTAACAAAACAGCATCTAATATACCAGTTTGATGCTTTTTATTTTAGATCTACAGCCTGTCAGCGATTGATCATCGCTGGCAGGCTGTGATAACTTCTCGAGACGCGATGTGCTGTGAGCGAGCGCGCGCGTTCATAGCAAATCTCGCCTCGCGCGAGATGCCGCGCTGCCGCGACAAGGAGGAACAAGCCTGCTGCCGCCTGGACGCAGCCCTGCGTTAGGCGGTTGGCAGGTGGTTAATATTGCATACAATATAGTGGTAAAATGAAAAATAAAAGTGGAAGTGGATGAGGTGAGTTTATTTTTTAGATTTTTTTTTCAACCCCCTCAAGTCACATTTTTGTAAGCATTTTGTATTAAGAATGATATTATTTTCCCTTATAACCATGTTATAAGGAAAATAAAAAAATCTACACAACACTGAACCCAAACCCGAACTTCAGTGAAGAAGTTCGAGTCTGTGTAAGAAAACTGACTGAAATTGCTTGCGCATTTGTGCGGGTTTCTTGCAATGCACCCGAGACACATCCGGAGCAAATCCGGAACGCCTGTATGAAATGCGGCCTAAACCTTTTTTTATAGGTACATCTACTACTTAGCTGTAAGGAGGCCCATTTTTTGTGGGAACATCTATAGTTTTTATTGATACCATTTTAGAGTGTGTATTACTTTTTCATCTCTATTTATTCAGCTTTTTTTTGGAAGAGATGAGGATAACAAAAATGGTGAATTAGCCATTTTCATTTTTTTTTCCGTTATGCCATTCACCATATGGGAAAAATACATTTATATTTTAATAGTATTTTAGGACACAGTAACATTGTACATAAGGCTGAAAAAAGACATTTGTCCATCCAGTTCGGCCTGTCATCGTGCAAGTTGATCCAGAGGAAGGCAAAAAGAATACTGAGGTAGAAGCCAATTTTTCCCACTTAAGGGGAATACAAAATTCCTTCCCGACTCCAATCAGGCAATCAGAAGAACTCCCTGGATCAACGACCCATCTCTAGTAGCAATAGCCTGTAATATTATTACACTCCAGAAATATACCCAGGCCCGTCTTGAATTCCTTTATTGTACCATCACCACCTCCTCAGGCAGAAAGTTCCATATTCTCACTGCTCTTGCCATAAAGAACCTTCTTCTATATTTGTGTACAAACCTTCTTTCCTCCAGACGCAGTGGATATCACCTCATCACAGTCACAGTCCTGGGGATAAATAAATGATGGGAGAGATCTCTGTACTGACCCCTGATATATATTTTTTACATAGTAATTAGATCTCCCCTCAGTCGTCTATTTTCTAAAGTGAATAACGCTAATTTTGATAATCTTTCAGGGTACTTTAGTTACCCCATTTCAGTTATTACTTTAGTTGCCCTCCTCTGAACCCTCTCCAGCTCTGCTATGTCTGCCTTGTTCACAGGAGCCCCGAACTGTACACAGTACTCCATGTGTGGTCTGACTAGCGATTTGTAAAGTGGTAGGACTATGTTCTCATCACGGGCATCTATGTCCCTTTTGATGCAACCATTATCTTATTGGCCTTGGCGGCAGCTGCCTGACACTGGTTTTTGCAGCTTAGTTTGCTGTTTATTAAAATTCCTAGATCCTTTTTCATTTCAGTGTTATCGAGTGTTTTACCATTTAGTATGCATGGGTGACTTGCATTATTCCTTCCCATGTGCATAACTTTACATTTGTCAGTGTTAAACCTCATCTGCCATTTCTCTGCCCAAGCATACACTATATCCAGATCCCTTTGTAGCAGTATATTGTCCTCTTCAGTGTTAATTACTTTACACAGTGTAGTGTCATCTGCAAAAATTAATATTTTACTATGTAAGCCTTCTACAAGATCATTAATATATATATTTAAAAGAATAGGGCCCAATACTGACCCTTGAGGTACACCACTAGTGAGAGTGACCCAATCTGAGTGTTTACCGTTAATAACCACCCTCTGTTTTCTATCACTCAGCCAGTTACTTACCCACTTACAGACATTTTCTCCCAGTCCGAGCATTCTCATTTTACATACTAACCTTTTATGCGGTACAGTGTCAAATGTTTTGAAAAAGTCCAGATATACGACATCCATTGATTATCCGCTGTCAAGTCTAGAACTTACCTCCTTAAAGAAGCAGATTAATTTACTTTGGCATGACCGATCTCTCATGAAGCCATGCTGATATCCCATTATTTGTTTATTTCCGTTGAGATCCTCTAAGATAGCATCTTTCAGAAAACCTTCAAACAGTTTACCCACAACAGATGTTAAACTTACCGGCCTACAGTTTTTGGACCCTTTTGAATATTGGCTTTGGAACATTCCCTGTCAGTATAGAGTCCGCAAATATCAGAAATAAGGGTCTGGCTATGACATTACTTAATTCCCTTAGGATACGGGGTGTATGCCATCCGGTCCTGGCGATTTGTCTATTTTAACCTTTGTAAGTCGCTGTTGTACTTCTTCCTGGGTCAGACAGGACACTTTTAATGGGGACTTTATTTTTACATCCCTGAACTGACATCCCCCATCTGCCAAGCGTGCACACTTGTTGGGGTGTGTCAGATAAGTGCTAGCCTCCTGGCATTCTTCCCTCTACCCCGCTTTCTTACTGTTACCCAGCTAACTACCTCAATCTCCTCAGCCTCCTCACTGTCACCCTCCCCTCATCTACCCCAGAGAGTGCTGGCTCAGTGAGAAGCAAACTCTTTTGCAAAATGTCAATGCCTCTCAGTGTTGCAACTCACCCGTTTAGAGACTCTGATTTGTGATTCCAAATGGGTAATTTGCTCACATTTTGAACAAAGATATACACCCTCAAACAGCTGTTCCAGGACTGCATACATCAGACAAGATGTGCACTGGACGGCGTTGTCAATTTTGCAACACAGGCTAATGGGGATTACACAACAAAAAGCGAAAAATACAATATAATGTAGTAATAAGAAACTGACTAATTGCAGTTACCCACTGAAGTCCCTGAATCTGAAGCCATTTATTCTAAAGTCAGTTATGCCTATATTTATTTTTTAATTAATTATTTTATTATGGTGAATTTTTATTTGTATTAAGCAAATATATTTGCTGTATTTGTGGGAGGGGAGGCTGATTACAAGGCTATTTACATGCACCTGTGAGCCCAGGCTGGCTGGTTACTCGGCTGTTTATAGGCACCTGTGGGCCCAGGCTGGCGCCGATTCAGCTGATTTCACTACCTCTGGGTCAGCTTTAGGATACAGCAGCATGGTGTACAGGCTCCTTACAGCTGGGCGACGGAAGAATCTCTCAGGAAGGCACTGGTATTCATGGTAGGATCGGAGTGGTTTGCACGTGACCTACGCTGTGGTCCACAACATGTAGCGCTCTGGGATGAAGCAGAGTTTGCGCGCTAATACTCGAGCGATGGCGTCAGTATTGTTTGTCTGGCTTTTCAGAGGTCTGCGGGGCCATTGCATACAGTTATTGGGATAGCATGCGCTTAGAGTAGGTTTGGTTGTATGTTTCTGATACCTGGTTTACATGTGGAGTGCTTGTCTGCAGTTGGCTCAAGCTAAGCACGCTGTGTTTAAGTGTTGTGTATCAATGGTTAATGAAAAAAAAGCAGCTGCATTGTGTGCAGGCTCATTCACGCCTGGGCTGCGGCAGAAAGTGCCAGGCGAGTGCTGGCATTCACTGTAGAATCGCACTTGTTGGCCCGTGATCCACACTGCGGTATGCGATTCGCAATACTCTGGGACGAAGCAAAGTTGGGCGCTAATGGTCAAGTGACTGTTGTTAGTATTTTTGTCTGGCTGTTCAGGGGTTTGTTGGGGGCTATTGCATATAGTTATTGGTGTTGCATGTGCCTAGAGTAGGTATGGTCACATGTTTACTGACATCTGTTTGATACGGGACGCGTGTCTCCAAGCTACGCACGCAGTGTTTAAGTGATGGTATTATTTAGTTTATCTCTCTGGAAGGGTCATGTATCAATGGTCGATAGAAAAAAAAAAGGAAAAAAAAAAAGTGCATGTTTACTGTCACCTAGTTTACATGTGGGGTGCACGTCCGCAGTTAGCGCCAGACATGCAAGGTGTTGGTAAATGTATATCAGTGGTCCATATATGGGGGCACAAGCAGATTGATCAAGGCGCCTGTATTTCTGAGGCTCTGGGAAGTGTTTTTAATCTATAAATTGTATGTCATGGGCACGCATGTGTCAGCGGTTCTGTGCTGTGTATAGGTGCACTATTGTGTCGATTAATTGGCGTTGCATCAGGGTTTATGTTCAACCACGTTTATGTTTCTTAGAGGAACACGAGGTGGTGTTGTGGTGACCATCATTTAAAAAAATAAAAATAAAAAATAAACTCCTGCAGAATTATGTGGAGGTCCATTCGCACCCGAGCAATGGCAGAAGGTGCCAGGCGAGTGCTGGCATTCACGGTGGGATCGGACTTGGTTGCACGGTCCGTGACTTGTAGCTCTCTGGGGCGAAGGGGGTTGGGCGCTAATGGTCGAATGATCATGGCTAGGTTTGTTACCTTCAAAACTACGTCCGTGTGTCTGCATTTACATTTTTTCCTATACTCCATTCACTACTAGAGCTGCGTTCATGCATCTGTTGTTGTATCACATCAATACTCTGCTCACTTTCAGATTGCATTCATACGGCTGCGTTATACCTCGCTCTTCATGCTCAGAGCTGGGCCCATACCATGTCTTAGGCACCACTCACATCCAGAGCTGCATTCACCCACCTGTTTTTACACCATGTGTTATACTCTGCTTCCACTTATAGCTACATTTTCCTTTTATATCGACTTCATGGTTACTCAGTATTTTCACTAGGGCAGTCAGCACACCGCTCTGACACTGCTCTCCCGATAAACATAGCTGCTTTCTTCTCAAGCTTGCGTGTTTAACCCCTCACCCATGACAGCACCACGAGAGAGAGGAGCCGCCTCCAAAGACAGGAAACCTGAAGTACAAAGGCGGAGACTCCTCTCCCACTTCAGTATGGTTTCCTGTCTTTGAAGAGGAAGCCTGGAAGTACGTCTCATCTCTCGGGTGCCCCTTTCTATCTGCGGTCCTGAAGTATTAGGGCGGCATTGGTGCATGTGGATCGGCAGAGGCACAAGGCGATGAGTCCTGGCGCTGGGGCTTTATGCTTCGGTGTAACCTGCAAGACGGTCATACGAGGGCATGCGGGCAGAAGATTCGCGCCGGGCCTGGGGGAGGAGCCACCGGAAGTCCGCTCTAGCAAGAACGAGGCTTGGAGCGCACGTATGCGCGTGCATGTGCGGCGCATCATGTGATCGGGGAGATGCATTTTACACAGGAACCCAGAAGTGGCGGCCTGGCGTTCCTCTGCACGTGGAGCACTGATCTGGTGTCCTGAAGGAAGCGCTAGCTGGCAGCTATGGAGGAGGACAAGAGGGAGCTGACTGAGGATCCAGTTTCCAACCCGGCCCTGGTACCTTTAAGGGGTGAGAGGCTTTGGGCCACAATTTTGGGTTATTAATCACCACTCATGGAGCTATGTATATATGTATTACAGGGGAAACCTAAGAAAGCAGTCACTAAGAAAAGACATAAAGAGTGTGGCATATGCAGGTGTTCCCTTCCCTCTGAATATGAAAAGAGGCTGTGTCAAGTCTGCATTGACAGGACTATAGCAGAAGAATCCCCGTCTTTTTATAAGGGTTTACAGTCTCTGGTCCGCTCTGAAATTGATTCTTCTTGGGCATCTAAAAAAGAAAGAATATCTAGAAAGCCGGCTAGACTAGACTCGTCATCAGCAGAGGAAAGGGGGGAGTCTCAGTCGCTTGATTGTTTATTAGCTGATGATTCATCGTGCCTCTCTGAAGAGGAAGAAAAGGAGCTTGGGAAGCCTTTCTTTCCTGTAGAGGATACTGAAAAGTTGTTAAAAGCAGTGAGAGCTTCAATGGGGATTGAAGATACTAGAGAAGATACTAGAGAAGATACTAGAGAAGATACTAGAGAAGAAAAATCTGTGCAGGACATGATGTACGGGTGTCTTAAATCTAAACATCAGAGATCTTTCTCGGTTCATAAAAATATTTGTGGCAATAAATTGGAATAAGGCACCTAGAATAGATGTCGCTATTTCTAAAGAAGAGAGAAGAGAGTCAGAGTTTAGACCCAGTACCCAGAAAAAGGGAGGTAGAGGTTTTTTCTTTAACAAGACCTCTAAAGAGGACAAAAGACCTGGTCAGCAATGACGCCTAGAACACCATGTGGGGGTAAGGTTGAGAAACTTTCTGCCTGCATGGAGTTTAATTTCAAACAGTTCCTGGATCTTGGACACTGTAGGTCAGGGACTAAAACTAGAGTTTTGCGTTTTTCCTCCAGAGAGATTCGTTCTCACAAACGGAAAGAAGAGCATTCTATTGGAGATTCAGTCTTTGATAGTGATGAGCGGCAGGTGCCATATTCGATTTCGACGAAATTCGCGAATATTCGAAAGAATATTCGTTTCATATTCGTCGAAATCGAATATTCGTCATTATTCTAGTTATCGCGATTAATATGCGATTTAAATAATCAGCGTATTGCGATTTTATCTTAGGCTAATTTCCTATTGGTTTCATATCTAGAATTATAGCGAAGATGACGAATGTGACGAATGTATTCGTCATATTCCTCAAAACGAAGATAACGAAGTATTCTCCATCTTCGTTTTAGCAACCTATTAAGTCAAGTTCAGCTAATTCTAGCAATCAAATAGAAGGGTTGAATGACTATAGAGACAGCTGTGTTTAATTCGCTATGCGATTATATTACTTAGCTTTTTGTAATAGAATAATTATATTACTTGATAATTATTATAATTATTCTATTTATAAAAAAAAAATGATATAATCGCATAGCGAATTAAACACAGCTGTCTCTATAGTCAACCCTCCTATTTGATTGATAGAATTAGCGAGTTGACAAATAGAGCTGCTAAAGCGAAGATGGAGAATACCGTTATCTTCGTTTTGAATTAATCGCATTGCGATTTCTACTTAGACCTGGTTTACTATGGTTGGCTTGGTAGAATTAGTGAATATGACGAATGTATTCGTCATATTCCTCAAAACGAAGATAACGAGTATTCTCCATCTTCGTTTTAGCAACCATAGTAAACCATGTCTGTTGAAATCGCAATGCGATTAATCAAGTTATATTAATCACATTGCGATTACAACTTAGCAGTGCACTGCTATCTCACATATTAGGCTAGAATTAACGAATATGGAATATAGCAGCAGTGCTAAGTAGAAATCACAATGCGATTACTTCAAGTTATATTAATCACATTGCAATTTCAACTTAGAGCTGGGTTTATAATGGGTCAGCTTGCTAGAATTAACAAAGTTAACAAATATGGAATATATTATAGCAGTGCTAATTGAAATCGCAATGTGATTAATGTAACTTGAGTAATCGCATTGCGATTTCTACTTAGCACTGCTGCTATATTCCATATTCGTTAATTCCAGCCTAATATGTAAGATAACAATGCACTGCTAAGTTGTAATCGCAATGCAATAATATAACTTGAATTAATCGCATTGCGATTTCAACGTAATTCTCAAATCCGACAGTACATTTTAGTATATGGAGAAGTTCCCATGGTAATGGGGACGCTCCATGACCACGGAGGTCGGCAGAAGCGGCAACGGGCACTGACTGGAGCAGCCAGGAAGCCAGTAATCCTCAGGACAGGTAAGAACTACTTTTGGGAAGTAGGAAAGAAAAAATATAACTAAAAAAACAAAAAAACGAATATTCGAAATAGCTGAATTTAAAGCGCTATATTCGAAATATTCGCAAATTAGCGAAGTGCCGATATTCGCTAAAAAAATTCGCTATTCGAATATTCGCGCTCAACACTAGTCTTTGATAGAAAAAAGGGTTCTAGTTCCTGTTCCAGGAGGACAAGAGGGAGAAGGGTTCTATTCCCCTCTTTTTCTAGTCAGAAAACCGGATGGTTCTTTCAGAACTATCATAAATCTGAAAAAGTTAAATCTTTATCTTGTCGCAAAGAGGTTCAGGATGGAAACAATGAGGTCAGTAGTAAATCTGTTGTCCCCCGATTGCTTTACGGCTGTACTCGATTTAAAAGATGCCTACTTCCATGTAGCCATTCATCAGAATCATCAAAAGTATTTCCGGGTAGCGGTAGAAGTAGAGGGGGCAATTCATCATTGGCAATTTCAGGCAATGCCCTTCGGGTTAGCAATGGCTCCAAGAATCTTTACAAAGATTGTTGCAGAAATGTCGTCCCACATCAGGGAAAAAGAGATAATGTTCATTCCATATCTGGACGATTTTTTAATTGTGTCAGACTCCGAAGTAGGCTGCGACAGAGCGGTCCGGGAAGTGTCCAATTATCCTAGAAGATCTGGGTTGGATCCTGAACTTAGGAAAGTCAAGACCACTGCCTCTACAACATCAGCTCTTTCTGGGTTTCATACTCGATTCAACATGTCAGAGATGCTTTCTGCCAGGGGAAAAAATTCTGGGAATAAAAGAAAAGATTCAGAGACTGAGACAACATCCAAGAATCACTATATGTCCATTCTAGGGACCCTCACATCCTGCATCCTGCAGTGGTTTGGGCACAGTTCCATTCAAGACTTCTGCAATGGAAAATTTTGTCAAAGTGGGAAGGGGGTCGTCATCTTTTGAACACTATGTTAGAGATTGGGAATGTAACACTAAAGGGGTTAGAATGGTGGCTGACCTCAGACAACCTGAACCAGGGTTCTCCTTGGATATTGGACAACCTTCTGTGCCTAACTACGGATGCGAGTCCTTGGGGTTGGGGGCTCATATTCACGAGCTATCCCTTCAGGGTCGCTGGACCCTACAGGTGGAGTCCCTCTCCTCCAATGTCAAAGAACTGTTGGCAGTGAAGTATGCGATTCTAAAAATCCTGCCAATGATTCAGGGAAGAAACCTGAGAATCATGTCGGACAACAGGACTGTTGTCTCATATATAAACAGACAGGGGGGACCAGGAGCGAGACATTAATGTCAATTCTAGACAGCATTCTTCAATCAGTGGAAGGGAATTGCAGCTCAATATCGGCAGTCCACATAAGGGGAGTAGACAATACCCAAGCAGATTACTTAAGCAGACACTTAGTTTCTCAGGGAGAATAGAGCCTAGATTCAGAAGTGTTCAGGTTAATTACAGACAGCTGGGGCCTACCATCCGTAGACCTATTTGCTACATATCGGAACAAGAAAGTGCAGAAGTTCTTCTCCCTGTCTCGAGAGGGATCCCAGCATCGGCTGGACTCTCTTCTCCACAGGGGGACTTCCCCTGGCTTATGCCTTTCCTCCATTACCTCTGATCCCTCGAGTCCTAAAAAGATAAGGGAGGATCGGGCCAGAGTCATTCTAATAGCACCCTTTTGGCCAAAAAGCCGTGGTTCACTTGCCTCAGAAAGCTATCAATAACGGATCCATGGATCCTTCCGGTGACCAGGGACCTTCTTGTTCAGGGACCGTTAGTCCATCCAGAAGTACAGAACCTCCATCTAGCGGCATGGAATTTGAGAGGCAGCTACTAGGCAGAAGGGGATTTTCTAAAGATCTGATTAGTACACTTTTGAAAAGTAGGAAAGAAGTCACTATTAACATATACGCTAGAGTTTGGAAGAAATTCCTTTCTTTTTCTGGTATTCTCTTTGAAGATCTTCCATGCCCTACTCCCCTAGTAAAGATACTGGAGTTTCTTCAAAGGGGATTGCACTTAGGCTTGTTACCCAGCACCTTGAAGGTTCAGACTTCTGCCCTCTCAGTTCTGGTCGAGGATCAGATAGCATTAAATCCATGGGTTCTACATTTCTTTAGATCCATCTCTAGGTCAGCTTTGAATATTTTACCTAGGATAGCTCCTTGGGACTTGAATTTGGTTCTAGGCGCTCTTACAAAACCTCTTTATTTGTTCTTTTCCAGGGGAAGAATAAAGGTCGGCAGGCCTCCAAAAATACTTTGGCCAGGTGGATTACTTCGGCTATTTCAGAGGCTTATTCTTCATCCGGGGAGAATCTTCCGGAGAGGCTGCATGCTCATTCTACTAGAGCCATATCCACTTCTTGGGTAGAGAAGGCGGCTGTATCTATTGAAGATAAATGCAAAGCAGCGGTCTGGTCTTCTCCTTTGACCTTTTTTGCTCACTATAGATTGCAATTGAATCCTTCTTCTGACTTATCTTTTGGTACTAAGGTGCTTTCTGCTGTTCTCCCACCCTAAAAAATTCCTTGCTTTTCGCTCTCGTGGTGCTGTCGTGGGTGAGGGGTAAAATGACGATTACTTACCGGTAATTGGATTTTCATGAACCCACGACAGCACCCTTAATCCCCTCCCTATTTCTGTGTGTGTGTGTTAGTTCACGGGTGTTGCAAAAAAAAAATATATATATAAATATATCATACTAAACTGATCGGCAGAGTTCCTCAAAGTCTTGGAAGAGGCTTACTGAAGTGGGAGAGGAGTCTCCGCCTTTTTGTACTTCAGGTTTCCTGTCTTTGGAGGCGGATCCTCTCTCGTGGTGCTGTCGTGGGTTCATGAAAATCCAATTACTGGTAAGTAATCGCTCATTTTTCCTCGTTGGTTTGTTACATTCCAAAGGCCTACTTCGAATTTACTTAGACTGGTCTCCTTTACTTCTGGTTCATATTCACTCAGATTGGTCCCTTGCCCCAGTTAACTAAATAGCTTCTCAGCGGTCAGTGGGTCAATAGGAGTACATTTCCTACTATATTTTCACAAATCCTTCATTTGTCAAGATAAGGGTCTTCTCTTAGCAAACTGCTAGGCCTCTGGCTCTTTGTTTTCTCCCACCTGTTCAATTTCACGGTTCGCAGTTGGTTAATGTTTATTTATGCACATTGTTCGCATCACTCATGCCTATGCATATCCCATCAGGTCTGGCTCACGTTTTTAATTACTCATCGTCACTGTAAGGTCATTCAGTTCAGTCTCATGGCTTCCAGAGGCCCGATGATCGCTTCGGCCTCATGGCTCCGGGGGCCCTTTGACCGTTCTTCAGGTTGTTCGTTAGGGGTACCATATGGTTGTAGGCTGTTAGTGTCTTAGGTTCCCTGTCAGAGGGGTTCATGGTTACGCGAGTTCCCAAGTCATACTGGTGCTGCATAAGTGGTTTTAAAAAATATATAAAAATCTGCCATTAGAGTCTTAATGTATGGCTCCGCCATTAGTCTCTCACGCATGGCTTCTGTTTGTTTTCACACATGACTCCGCCATTAGTCTCTCACGCATGGCTTCTCCGATTTAGTGTCCGCTTTAGAGTCTCTCACGCATGGCTTCTCCGTTTATGTTTTACACACATGACTCCGCCATTAGAGTCTCTCACGCATGGCTTCTCCGATTTAGTGTCTGCCATTAGAGTCTCTTACGCATGGCTTCTACGATTAGGTGTTTGACACATGACTTCGCCTTTAGAGTCTCTCACGCATGGCACCGCCATTAGAGTCTCTCACGCATGGCTCCGCCATTAGAGTCTCTCACGCATGGCTTCTCCGATTAAGTGTTTGATATATGACTTCGCCTTAAGAGTCTCTCACGCATGGCTCCGCCATTAGAGTCTCTCACGCATGGCTTCTCCGATTAAGTGTTTGACATATGACTTCGCCTTTAGAATCTCTCACGCATGGCACTGCCATTAGAGTCTCTCACGCATGGTTCCGCCATTAGTGTCTCTCACGCACGGCTTCTCCGATTAAGTGTTTCATATATGACTTCACCATTTGAGGTCGGCCACATGGCCCCACCACAAGTAGGTTCCATGTCATTTTCCGCCACTCGGGCTGAAGGTGCTGGTGCCGGGCCTAAGTCCCGGGTATCGGTCTGTCTTCCAGTAGGAGGTACAGTAAAAGGCGCAATTCTCAATGTCTCACGTCTGCAGACACAGGTCCTGTCACGACTACAGGCGCTGCATATATAGTATCATGTATGCCATGTTCTTTCTTTTGGGCCCTTTATATATTAAGGTTGTGGCCTGGGGAATAAGTAGAGGTGTAGTAGTTTGCAACCAGGAATAGTTGGTGCCCGATCAGGGCCCTCGGCGAATGCTTGGAATTCATTTAGGCCTTCCAACAGATTCACCAGGGTTTGTTTCAGTCTGCAGCTCTCAGGATTCAGACCTTCTCATAATATGTTCATACATTAGTATACATAGGAGTAAATCGTTTCGGATTACCGGCCACTCCTCCAATCGCATCAGCATTAGCCACCTCCAAGAACGATGTGCCGGTGCACATGACAGAGGTAAGGTAGATGGTAGTCACGGTGATATGTACGGTATATTCCGCACCTTCATCAGGGAATGTCTTTTACGTTCAAAGTGGGCGTAGTAATGGTATGTATATATTTTGCTCTAACCTAAGGTCTGCTCCTTTGGCCCCTTTAGGCTGCCCTGCCCTGCCCAGTTATGGCATAATTCTACTGCTTGTTGTAGATAGGATTAGATAGGTTAGGTACACCTTTCTGATAGCCGATCCGACAACAAGTATTAAGCAAATATATTTGCTGTATTTGTGGGAGGGGAGGCTGATTACAAGGCTATTTACATGCACCTGTGAGCCTAGGCTGGCTGATTGCTAGGCTATTTATAGGCACCTGTGGGCCAAGGCTGACGCCGATTCAGCTGATTTCACCCACCCACCCACACCATCTTACAGTCATTTCATATTAGGGTGGCCCCCTTTAGGTTGCCCTACCACAGCAATTATGGCATAATTCTACTGCTTGTTGTAGATAGAGTTAGATAGGTTAGGTACACCTTTCTGATAGCCGATCCGACCACAAATATATTTTAATCCATTTTAATAATTGTTTTAACCTTTTTTTTATAATTTTATCAAGCCTTCGAGGCTTTGGACACATGATCCTTAGATCGTTTGTCTCACACTGCATTGAATTACTATTGTATTTGAAGGGACTCGCACCATATCCCTATTCAGTACTGCACCTACATGGTTCAATGGTAACTAAATATATATTAGACTGGAACTCTTCAGCAAGAACCAGCCTAGTAGAAACAACAGATACCTTCCCCGATCTCCATACTAGAAAGACATCCAGGCCTGAGCAGCAGAGCACTCAGAGAGGATGCCACCTAAGATGCCATGGTTGCATTTTACGATGGCATCAGAAGATTACATTTTCTGTCATTGGCGTTATCACCAATCGCGGACATTAGCCCCAGGTGTCTGCTGTTTAAATGCTGTTAAAACAACAGAAACCCAGTGGCTATGGTGCCCATTGTGCTTTGAAGAGGGCACTATTTTTAAACCCAGGATTTTCAATGGGGTATTCCCATTAGAGATGAGCGAACCAGTCATGATTAATTTCGGGTCCGGTTCACCAAATTTTTTAAAAAGTATAGTTCAGACCTGAATTGATTCAGGCCAAACCAAAGTTGCTCCAATTGCCTTGAAAGTGGGTATGTAACCCCATCTAGCTTTCTAGGATAAAATTTTTAGGAAAATGTATTTTCGTTAATTTTTTATGACTTTTTTTCCTCTCCAACATCCCTCCACCACAAGCTCTGGAATGCAATGACAGCAATATTTAATGATGTCTGAGTGATACAGACATATATAGCTATGGGTAAACGCACATTTGATGGTATTATCAAACAGCATGTTTCAAAAGACACCGCACCAATGTCTCATGCTTTTACATATTCCAAAGCTTTCAAAAATGGTACCTCATCATGGGCAGATAACATTTAAACACACACAGTGTTATGAGATTAAAAAAAGGTGTCTTTGGAGAAAGTGATGGAAGGCAAATGGCATTAGTAGAATGATGCAGGCCACAGTAGCAGCCGTAGAGAACGCAATGGTTGAAAAGTGGCATAAGTGGCAAGATACAGGTCGTAGCATGCAGCAGCCATACACAAGATGATGATAGGTAGGGAGGCAGACAGATGGCAAGAGTGGCAAAATTGGGCATCGGCAGCAAGGAGGGGTCTATTGATAGCACTCATCCTACCTAGACTGTGAGAAAATGTCTGTATTAATTCAGTAATCAAGTACATATGCAGCCTCATAAAATATAACCATTGTGAAGAAAATAGACTTTGTTTATTGTAAAGAAAATAGACCTTATTCGGTTTTTACCTTTTTGTGAATTGACCAACCTCACACGCGGAATTCATGGAACTGTTTTGGGCAGGAGCCTCGTGTGTGGTGGGTAACTTGTGACTTCCATGTTTTTTAAGAACCCCTGAACCTATCTGGGTGAAATTTGGATATGTTGGTCCCCCAGATCGGGGCTATCAGGGGGGATACCTTGTGGGGAAAGGGGTGTTCCAACTTTTGTGAAAATTGTGTGCTCTCTGCCTGGAGATAATTGGCTTATTCCTTAACTTATCTCAATATCTCCCAAGCAGACAGAGGGCGGGTGTTACTGTGACTCTGTATTTTAATTGGTTATTGTCCTTTGTTTACTGTGGGAGATCCTCTTGCAGGAGGATTTCTCATAAAAGCCAGTGTGTGATCAATAAAAACAGCCTGTTACACGCTTCATGAAGTCATGATTGGGGAATATTCCATTTGCTGGAGAGAATCATCTTGGAAGCTGCATTCATTGACGCTATTCCTCTATTTCCTATGGTAGCTATAATCACATATGCTCGGCTATTGGGAAAGGAATAGAAGGCCGCAGTACCATAACCACTGTAGGTCTTAGCAACTGGTGGCAAGCGACGGGATTGAATGGGACGCATAAAGACAACTGGTAAATGGCCCAGCAGTACGAGAGACTAAAGAGGACTACGCAAAAGGATCTGCTGGAAGCCTGAGGTCAGGTGGCAAGCAACAAAAAGAAAGCTACCCTCATAGCAGAACTAATGGAGGGCGACCAAACCAGCAGCATGGCGAATGTCAGCCGGGAGGAAGCAGAATTCTAACAGAAGGTGATATGGAGGCTAAACCTATACGGGCCAAATCCCACACCGGAGATGGCCAAGTCCTGGCGCAGGTGAGCGCAAAACGCAGAGCTCAACAGGCAAGCGTAAACCAAGGAGACACCGCTTCCTTAGCTGGATCTATAAATGGAGGACAGCGGAGAAAGATTAACTATGCTGCTTTAAAAAGTTTTTCAGATGGAGAAATGGAAATTGATGCATATCTACAAGATTTCGAGCGTTAATGCGCTTCGGAGGGTCTGGAATCAGACCAATGGGCCGCGATTCTAAGCAGCAAACTCACGGGCCGAGCAGCAGAGGCATACCAAGCAGTTCCTGATACAGCCATACACGACTACGCCAGGGTAAAGGACATTCTGCTAGCCAGGTATGCCGTGACCCCAGAGACTTACAGGAAAAAGTTTCGGGCATTACGGAAAGGGGGCCGAGACTTCTACACCGAATGGGCTTTTCAGGATGTATCGGGCAGCCCAAAACTGGATACAAGGCCACGGCGCTAGAGGAGGTGCTAAAACTCCTCTTGCTAGAACAATTTTTTGACCACACACCTGCAGACACCAGGGACTGGGTCATAGACAGGAAGCCGGCCACAATTGAGGAGGCGGCCAAGCTGACACGAGGGAAGAAAAGGAGAGGCTAGTGGAAACCGCCCTCTGGTAAGGTCCAGCGCTCCAATGCCAGGTCCTGTGACCCACCACCGACCGAACGCGGTACCACCCACGACACAGCCTAATTTTAACCGGAGACTGCCATTGGTATGTCACTAATGTAATCAGCCAGGGCACTACAAAATACATTGACCTCAGCGGACCTCGGTGGTGGTGGTGATGGCCACGGCTCATCACTATCAACGTGAACCGCTGGAAGACCACAGCCCTTAATCTGAGCAATGGGCCTTACTACATGAGGTGGACCTAGCCCAAGCCGAGGGCGACAACCGGGTGCACCACAGACAATGGGTCACCGTAGATAGAAAGGAGGCTGAGGCACTACGAGACTCTGGGGCCACCCTTACTCTGGTGCAGCCTCACACCGTATCTGCAAAAGCTCACACCAACAGGACTGTTGCAGTAGGTGCCATACACAAACTACCCACAGCCTGAGTTCATTTAAATTGGGGCACCGGAGCCAAGCAGATGGAAGTAGGCATTATGTCTGGCCTACCTGCGGAAGTATTGTTGGGGAACGATTTGGGGTACCTAACTTCACAGCTGCTTAGCCCAGATCCCGCTGGAACCTGCCATGTGACTACCAGGGCGCAAGCCTGCAGAGCTGGACAGACACACTCCAAGGAACCACAGGTAGGAACCGAAATCCCCATAGTATGCCCTAACCCTATTACCTTCTGGAGCACCCCCAAGACTTTGGACAAGCCCAGCAGTCAGACCCCACCTTAGCAGATTACAGGAAGGCCGTAGGTACCCCTAAGGAAGGTAATGCCCAAGAGAACTTCCACTGGGACAAGGGACTGCTATATAGGGTCACAGGGGGAGTGGGGCAGCCCAAGTTACAAAAAGGCAGCTAGTCATACCCTGCAAAGATAGAGCAGAGCTTCTAAAGCTCAGCCATGATATTCCGCTAGCCGGACATCTAGGTATCAAGAAAACTAAGGACTGCCTTACCCAGACGCTCTTCTGGCCAGGGTTATCAAAAGACTTGCAGACGTACTGCAGGACATGTGACACATGTCAAAAGATAGGAAACTGGGGGACCACCCCAAGGCCAAGTTACGGTCCCTACTTAGAATAGAGGAACCATTCTACAGAGTGGCAGTAGACCTGATAGGGCCCCTCAACAAACCCAGCTCCTCCGGAAAGCGCTACATCCTCATGGTGGTGGGACTACGCCACCAGGTACCCTGAGATTGTGGCGCTCCAACATTGAGGTGGAGACGGTAGCAGAGGCTCTAGTCAGGATCTTTTCCCGACTAGGATTCCCTGGGAAATACTCTCAGATTAGGGAACACAGTTCATGGCAACTGTCACTCAACAGTTATGGGAGAGTTGCGGGTCAAACCATTATTTAGCACCCCCAGACCAACGGCCTCTGTGAATGATTCAACGGCACACTTAAGCAGATGCTCACAGCGTTCACAGAGTCCTACGATCAATGGGAGAAATTTCTACACCATCTCCTGTACCGGGAAGTGCCCCAGGCGTCGACCGGGTTCTCCCCCTTCGAACTCCTATACGGGAGAAAAGTCCGGGGACCCCTGGACCTCATACTGGAGCACTGGGAGGACAACACAGGAGAGGAAGGGATCCCAGTGTTACCATACGTGCTGGAGTTTCGGGACCACCTGCGGACACTGCCCGAATAAGTTCGGGAGAACCTGCGGGCGGCCCAGAGACGACAGAAACAATGGTATGACTGAGGAGCACGAGATAGGAACCTGAAAGTAGGGCAAAAGGTATTAGCCCTCAGACCATCCAAAAAGGACAAGCTACAGGCAGCATGGCAGGGGCTATTTAAAGTGGTGGAACGGATTAGCGACACCACCTATATTGTGGCCAAATGTTCGGATGAAAGGATCAGACGAGCCTTTCATGTGAACATGTTGAAATCGTACTTCGAGTGCTCCGAGGACGTGGCCACTATTTGTGCCCTGTCCACTGATGATAGTGACGGACTCCCCTTACCCGACCTACTGGCAGCTAACCAAGGTACCCTAGAGCAGGTCGGGTTGGGGGAGAAACTAGATCCCACACAGCAGACAGACGCAAAACAAGTGCTGCAGGAATACGGTGGGCTGTTCTCGGTCCTACCCGGGTACACCTCCACCACAGTACACCAGGTGGAGACGCAGGGGGAGACCCCATTATGGCAACAACCGTACCATATCCCAGCAGCAGTATGGACCAGCATGTGGAAAGAAATGAAGAACTGTTGGAGTTAGGGGTTATTGAGGCTTCCCAAAGTCCCTTGGCGTCCCCGGTGGTTCTAGTACCGAAGCGAGACGATACCACTCGTTTCAGTATTGATTACGGGAAACTGAACAACCGGACTATCACTGACGCATACCCCATGCCACGGATCAATGAATTGCTCGATTGCATTGCCAGCGGGCACTTCCTAACTACCCTGGACCTGTGCAAAGGGTATTGGCAAATTCCGCTAGACTCGGCCGCCATACGTAAGTCGCCATTCGTCACCCCATTCAGGCTATACCAATTTTGGGTTATGCCTTTTGGGATGAAGAATGCCCCAGCTACATTTCAACGGATGGCGGACCGACTTCTGGAGGGAATGCCGGACTTTGCATGTGCCTACCTAGATGATATTGCACTTGACGCATTTCGCTATGGTATTTGGTTACATGGTATATGGTTACAAGAAGCCGGTCTCACCCTTAAACCCGAGAAATGCCATGTGGGCATGGCAGAGGTCCAATACCCAGGGCACAGAGTAGGGTCTGGGAAACAGTGCCCTGAACCCGCGAAAGTAGAGGCCATAGCCAATTGGCCCCAGCCCCGCACCAAGACGCAGGTATTGGCGTTCCTAGGCACCGCAGGGTATTATTGAAAGTTCATCCCTGAATATAGCACCCTAGCAAAACCCATCACCGACCTGACCAAAAGTCCCTACCCAAGCAGGTAGCCTGGTCCCCAGAGTGTGCAACGGTGTTCCAGAGACTTAAGACTGCTTTGAACGAAGCTCCAGTATTAGCGGCCCCAGATCCTAACAAAACATTCCTCGTTCATACAGTTGCCTCCATGTTTGGAAAAATTGGAAAAATTGCATGTTTTTGGGTCACTATGGCTGCTTACTGTCAGTGACTGGAATTTTGAGTTGTACCCAAGATGGCTGCCTGAAGCGTTCTTGTTATTTTGCTTAACCATCACTGTGGAAAAAGTGACATGCCCTTCTAAAGCGGAAAATTTGTGCAGCACCCCTAAAGTGCGGGAAAAGTATTTCTGCTGCGCCACCATAGACTTTCCATTATGCGGCCTGGTGGTACCGCCTTCCTTATGCAAGTGTACCTAGGGGGCGGACCGACGGGAGGAAGCAAGAGCTCCACCCCTAGAGCTCCTCCTTCGTCTCCAGCTTTGGCCCGCAAAAGGGACAACAACATGGCGCACCCTAAGCGTCTACAATGGAGGATTAGACTGCCGGAGCCATCGCCAGCCATCACCGTCAAGCAAAGAAAAGAGAAAAACACTCATTTTCCCTTTGGGCCAAAAATATTTATCCTGTGATATGTTAATAATGTGTATTTATATGAAAAACTCTGTTATGCACTTGAATGTACTGGATTACCTTGAATAATAATCTATATACTATATAATGTGAGATTTTGAGATATATGTATGTGGCGCAGTTTGTTTTGGTGTTTTCCAGGCTACTGCGAGAAAAGCCACAGCAACTCGGCTGACTTTATTTAAATTAGTGGGGAATGTAGTGTCCCACATATGTGTGTATGGTCCACTCCAAATTGTTATTTATGTTATCATATCATTTTTGCACTATTCCTTTGTCTTTGCTGCTAAATCCATATTTAAGGCTGGTAACACGAACTACACATTTTGGCCACTAGAGGTCTCTATACCACCAGATATATACAGCTGTTACAAGAAGTCAGAGTTAGTTGGGAGTTGAGTTGAGAGGAATAGC
Organism: Bufotes viridis; assembly: GCA_033119425.1. NCBI lineage: Eukaryota > Metazoa > Chordata > Amphibia > Anura > Bufonidae > Bufotes > Bufotes viridis. The sequence goes on from JAKVIS010000396.1 coordinate 28,123, forward strand.
TAGGAGGAAGGTGAGGAGACAGGCTTGTCTCTGCCCTCCTGGGCTTAGCACAGAGGAACCAATTTACCTCAACCATTGAGTCCAGGATTAAGACTATATGATCATACACTGTAGATTACCCTTCCGGGGTACCAAGTGGATTATTACTCTGAAGACCACAGCCTGTACAAATAATGAAGCAGAACTGTTTGCCTGCCGTTAGGGAGATCGCCCTTGGGTTGTTGGATTACTGAACTACAGAATATTGACAAAAAAAGGTAACTGTCACTTATCAGACTCTATACTCCTTTGCATTAGGTGGAAAGATTCTTAAGCTACCCCACCAAACTTAGGGATAGAAAGGCCATCTGTTAGAACAAATCACAGAAAAAAATGTGTATATATAAAGCATCCTGCACGATATGATATTAAATGTGTGGATGTACATGGCTACATTTACAAAGTCACAGAAAAGAATGCACTATAATAATAGATGCAAGCATCACATATGGACTAAGCTCTCACTCTATTGAAAAAAATCTGAGACACTTGGTCAATACATTTTGATTCAAACACATCTAAGCGCACCTACCAAGCTTGACAAGGTGGTCTCAGTTCAGGCGGGTCCTATGCTAACCTATCCATGCTGTCGCACATTTATATTTAGGAGCGCAGTCCCTGCACATATGATGTGTTGCCCCTTGTTACCTCCATGTGCATCAGCAACCAGTGAGAGGAGACACACACACACACCTATATGTACTACCTTAATCATGGTCGCCTATTAGATATGTGTGGCAAAGTCCACATGAATATTACTCCCAGGGTAGGAGCATATTCACACATGAAGGTGACACTCCTTCCAAGACAAATCAAACAAATCACAGAAAAAAAAAAAAAAAAGAAAAAAAATATATATATATATATATATATATATATATACATACATAAACTCTACCACAGAAGTCAATTAGTCCCCTACAGACGTTTTGTTTATGTAGTGTCCCACATATGTGTGTATGGTCCACTCCAAATTGTTATTTATGTTATCATGTCATTTTTGCACTTTTCCTTTTTCTTTGCTGCTAAATCCATATTTAAGGCTGGTAACATGCACTACAAAATTTCGCCACTAGAGGTCTCTATCATATCAGATATATAGTTGGGAGTTAAGAGTTGAGCGGAGGAGCTAGGAGGAAGGAGAGGAGACAGGCTTGTCTCTGCCCTCCTGGGCTTAGCCCAGGGTAACCAATTTACCTAAACTATTGAGTCCAAGATTAGGACTATATGATCCTACACTGTAGATTACCCTTCCACAGTACCAAGTGGATTATAACTCTCAAGACCACAGCCTGTACAAATAATGAAGCAGAAGTGTTTGCCTGCTGTTAGGAGATTGCCCTTGGGTTGTTGGATAATTGAACTATAGAATATTGACAAAAGAAGGTAACTGTCGCTTATCAGACTACACTCCTTTGCATTAGGTGGAGAGATTCTTAAGCTACAAGCTACCCCACCAAACTTAAGGACAGAAAGGCCATCTGTTAGAACACTTGTTTACAGAGGATCTAAACTACTATTACAAGGTTGAGTGAACAGATCAACATCAGAAACTAAGTACAAGTAAGCACACTTCTCCTACTAAAGAGAGCTGGAGCTAACCTATATACTTCACCTCAAGGAGCCTGCTAATGTGGATTTGCAGCATTACTATTTTTGCCATCTGTATGAAAGACAAAGTGATTAGATTGGATGCCTTACTACATCTTATAAGTAAAGTTCCTGTTTGGATTAACCTCCGCCTCACTCCTCATTCTTCTGCTCCATCTCTTAACTGCACCTTACGGTGCTGACGTCACAAACAAAGGGGCCCAGCCACCAAAGCACCCTAACCACCAAGTACCATCAAGGGCACCTCACCCAACATCTGGCTGATCTTCCCTACAACCGAAAGTGCCCACGAGGATTTTGTGCTGTCCTCCCCATCACTGCACTGCTGACCCAGGGAGGCATCTGCTAACCATGAGTAACCTAAAGGAACTTTTACCTCCATCGCCCACCGCAGCTTCACGTGTTTTCCCTGTGGCCTGGCATGCTGCATCTATAGCCCATGGTGACTGCTTTATATCAGATTTTGAAATGCTATTATCAACACCTTTGGCAAGATGGTTGCCCCATAATCATGCTCAGGAAATTGAATTAAAAAAATCTACAGTGATGAAATAAAAGCAGATTAGAAAAAAGAGATCTGTATCAATACCTGGATTTAACAGACAGAAAAAAAGTTAAAGGTGACACTTTCCATATAGATATTTTCCCAATTATGCTATATTTAACTATTCTAAGTGTATAGAAAAATAAATGTATGGTGTCCTTGATGTTTTCCCAGTTTTAAATGCATCAAATGCAATTTCTGATCTTCAAGATTTGTCTCTAACTGTAAATGTTATTATTGGGAAGTTGATGACAAAAGCCTAGTCTTGAAGAAGTAGACCATAAAAACTCAAAATCAGACTGCCAAGTGTTGAAATGTGACTCATTTCCAACCTCGTGCCTGCACAGCTGCACATAAGTTTAAGATCACCATGTGCTGGGCCAGGTTTTAACTAGAATGGATTCTGAAGCAGTGTATGGTGTTATCTGGAGTGAGAAACCCATTTCACTATCTGGTAGTCTCATGATCAAATGTGGGGTTGGTTGATGCCCACAGAATACTTACAATTACAATGCATAATGACTACTATACAGTTTGATGAAGAAGGCATAGGCCTATTCGGCTGTGAGTTTGAGCTTGACATATTATTTTCACTAATGAGAAGTGTTAATGATACATTATACAAAGGCATTTTAGACAGTTGTGTGCTTTAAACTTAATGGCAGCAGTTTGAGGAAAGACCTTTGGTTCTCCATCATGACAATGCCCCTGTGCTAGACCAAACAATTCTGGGATACATTGGAACACTGACTGAGAGCCAAAACTTCCGATCAAACACAAGTTCCGGACTTCATAAATATTCTTTTGGGTGAATTTGCAAAAACTTTCACAGCAGAACTCCAAAAACTTATGGAAAGCCTTTGCAGAAGATTGAAGGCTTTTATAGGGCCAAAAGAAGGCCCAACTCCATAATAATAGCCATGGTTTTGGAATGGTATGACTAACAAGGTCATATACTGTACAGTAGGAGTGATAGTCATTAGTGATGAGCGAGCACCAAAGTGTTCGGGTACTCGGTCCGAACACATAGCGATATTCATGCGCTCGGCCAAGCACCCGAGTATAATGGAAGTCAAAGGGAGACAACCAGGCACCCCCTACTCGGATGAGGGGAGGGTGCCTGGTCCATTGGAAAAGGTCAGAAAGTGACAGAAACCCCCACCAAAATGGATCTGAAACACCATGGGGACCATGTCTGGGTGCATATTGGACTCCAATGTCACAGCTGGGAACCATATTGTCCCAGTTGTCTGCCACTTTTACATAGCGACAAAATCCCACCCAAAATCCCGCACCCTCAAAAAAAAAAACTTTTTAGAGGTAAAATTGATAGGAAACATTCTTTTCTGGATATTCAATTGAGTGAAAGGGCTGCCAAAAATTACAAGGAACCGGCACTCCAATACACCCTTTATTACACATAAAGGAGGGCATCATACACAACCTTGAAAAATTATCATTAATGTCCTACTGGTGACCCTCAAAAACATTTGGAGCAAGGGCGTGCTGGTTACCGTCTAAAACATTATAGTTGAGGGCCTGAAGGTGAGCGGACCCAATATAAAATTGTAGTGAGGGCCTGAAGGTGAGTGAACTCTATAAAACATTGCAGTGAAGGCCTACAGGTGAGCAGACGGTATAAAACATAAGAGATGAGGGTCTGAAGCATAGCGAACCCCATTAATCATTGCAGTGATGGCCTAAAGGTGATCAAATGGTATAAAGCATTGGAGGTGAGGGCCTGAAGCCTAGAAAACCCCATAAAACAGTGTTGATAGGCTACAGGTGAACAGACAGTATAAAGCATTGGAAGTGAGGGCGTGAAGCCTAGAGAACCCGATAAAACATTGCATTAATGGCCTACAGGTGAGCAGACGGTATAAAGCATTGGAGGTAAGGGCCTGAAGCCTAGTGAACCCCATAAAATATTGCAGTGATGGGCTACAGGTGAGCAGACCTTATAAAGCATTGGAGATGAGGGCCTGAAGCCTGTACAACCCAATCAATCATTGGAGTGATGTCCTGCAGGTGAGCAGACTGTATAAAGCATTGAAGGTGAGGGCCTGAAGCCTAGAGAACCCCATAAAACACTGCAGTAATGGCCTACAGGTGAGCAGATGGTACAACGAATTTGAGGTGAGGGCCTGAAGCCTAGATAACCCCATAAAACTTTTCAGTGATGGGCTACAGGTGAGAAGACGGTAGAAAGCATTGGAGGTGAGGGCCTGAAGCCTAGAGAGCCCCATAAATCATTGCAGTGATGGCCTACAAGTGAGCAGCCAGTATAAAGCATTGGAGGTGAGGGCCTGAAGCCTAGAGAACCCCATAAATCATTGCAGTGATGGCCTACAGGTGAGATGACGATATAAAGCATTGGAGGTGAGAGCCTGAAGCCTAGAAAACCCCATAAAAAATTGCAGTGATGGGATACAGGGGAGCAGACGGTATAAAGCATTGGTGGTGAGGGCCTGAAGCCTATTGAACCCCATAATTCATTGCAGTGATGGCCTACAGGTGAGCAGATGGTATAAAGCATTGGAGGTGAGGGCCTGAAGCCTAGTGAACCCCATAATTCATTGCAGTGATGGCCTACAGGTGAGCAGATGGTATAAATCATTGGCAATGACGGCCTGAAGCCTAGTGAACCCCAAAAATTATTGCAGTGATGGCCTACAGGTGAGCAGATGGTTTAAAGCAGGCATGCTCAACCTGCGGCCCTCCAGCTGTTGCAAAACTACAACTCCCATCATTCCTACAGAAGGGCATCGTGGGAGTTGTAGTTTTACAACAGCTGGAGGGCCGCAGGTTGAGCATCCCTGGTTTAAAGCATTGGAGGTGAGGGCCTGAAGCCTAGAGAACCCCATAAAACATTGCAGTAATGGCCTACAGATGAGCAGACGGTATAAAGCAATTGAGGTGAAGGCCTAAAGCCTAGCGAACCCCATAAATCATTGCAGTGATGGTCTACAGGTGAGAAGACGGTATAAGGTATTGGAGGTGAGGGCCTGAAGCCTAGAGAACCCCATAAATCATTGCAGTGATGGGCTACAGGTGAGCAGATGGTATAAAATATTGGAAGTGAGGGCCTAAAACAAAGATAACCCCATAAAACTTTTCAGTGATGGTCTACAGGTGAGCAGACGGAATAAAGCATTGGATGTAAGGGCCTGAAGCCTTGAGAACCCCATAAAACATTGAAGTAATGGCCTATAGGTGAGCAGACGGTATAAAGCATTGGCGGTGAGGGCCTGAAGCCTAGTGAAGCCCATAAATCATTGCAGTGATGGCCTACAGGTGAGCAGATAGTATAAAGCATTGGCGGTGAGGGCCTGAAGCCTAGTGAACCCCATAAATCATTGCAGTGATGGCCTACAGATGAGAGGACGGTATAAAGCATTGGAGGTGATTGCCTGAAGCCTAGATAACTTCATAAAACATTGAAGTAATAGCCTATAGGTGAGCAGATGGTTTAAAGCATTGGAGGTGATGGCCTGAAGCCTAGAGAACCCCATAAATCATTGCATTGATGGCCTACAGGTGAGCAGACGGTATAAAATATTGGAAGTGAGGGCCTAAAACAAAGATAACCCCATAAAACTTTTCAGTGATGGCCTACAGGTGAGCAGACGGAATAAAGCATTGGATGTAAGGGCCTGAAGCCTAGAGAACACCATAAAACATTGCAGTAATGGCCTACAGATAAGCAGACGGTATAAAGCAATTGAGGTGAGGGCCTGAAGCCTAGTGAACCCCATAAATCATTGCAGTGATGGACTACAGGAGAGCAGATGGTATAAAGCATTGGAGGTGAGGGTCTGAATCCTAGTGAACACCATAAAACATTGGCGTGATGGGCTACAGGTGAACGGACGGTATAAAGCATTAGAGGTGAGGGCCTGAAAAAAGATAATTTCATAAAACTTTTCAGTGACGGCCTACAGGTGAGAAGACGGTATAAAGCATTGGAGGTAAGGGCCTGAAGCCTAGAGAACCCCATAAAACATTGCAGTAATGGCCTACAGGTGAGCAGACGGTATAAAGTATTGGAGGTGAGGAACTGAAGCCTTGTGAACCCCATAAATCATTGTAGTGATGGGCTACAGGTGAGCAGATGGTATAAAGCATTGGAGGTGATGGCCTGAGGCCTAGAGAACCCCATAAATCATTGCAGTGATGGTCTGCAGGTGAGCAGATGGTATAAAGTATTGGAGATGAGGGCCTGAAGCCCAGAGAACCCCATAAATCATTGCAATGATGGGCTACAGGGGAGCAGACGGTATAAAGCATTGGAGGTGACGGCCTGAAGCCTAGCGAACCCCATAAATCATTGCAGTGATGGGCTACAGATGAGAAGACGGTATAAAGTATTGGAGGTGAGGGCCTGAAGCCTAGAGAACCCCATAAATCATTGCTGTGATGGGCTACAGGTGAGCAGACGGTATAAAATATTGGAGCTGAATGCCTGAAACAAAGATAACCCCATAAAACTTTTCAGTGATGGCCTTCAGGTGAGCAGACAGTATAAAGCATTGGAGGTAAGGGCCTGAAGCCTAGAGAACCTCATAAAACATTGCAGTAATAGCCTACAGGTGAGCAGACGGTATAAAGCATTGAAGATGGGGGCCTGAAGCCTAGCGAACCCCATAAATCATTGGAGCGATGGCCTACAGGTGAGAAGACGGTATTAAGCATTGGAGGTAACGGCCTGAAGCCTAGAGAACCCCATAAAACATTGCAGTATTGGCCTACAGGTGAGCAGACGGTATAAAGCATTGGAGATGAGGGCCTGAAGACTAGTGACCCCATAAATCATTGCAGTGATGGGCTACAGGTAAGCGGACCTTATAAAGCATTTCAAGTGAGGGCATGAAGCCTAGAGAACCCCATAAATCATTGCAGTGATGTTCTACAGGTGAGCAGACGGTATAAAGCTTTGGAGGTGAGGTCCTAAAGCCTAGAGAACCCCATAAAACATTGCAGTGATGACCTACAGGGAGCAGACGGTATGAAGCATTGGAGGTGAGGGCCTGAAGCCAAGTGATCCCCATAAAATATTGCAGTGATAGGCTACAGGTGACCAGACCATACAAAGCTTAGGAAGTGAGGGCCTGAAGCCTAGTGAACCCTACAAAAGATTGTAGTGAGTGCATATATATTCTTTATGGAAGAGGAGTCGGAGGCTGAGAAAACAAGATTCAAACATATACCCTTTTTGCGGTGAAAGGGGTAAAAAAATCTGAATCTTGTGGATTGAGTACATTATAAATCATACATTTAAATTGTGTTTTTGTTCCTAATTAGCTTAGCTTTCCTCTGGTGGAGTGAAGAAGTCAGGGGCAATCCAGGCATTGTTAATTTTTATCTGAGTCAACCTGTCAGCATTGTCAGTGGACAAGCGGATACGCTTATCTGTTATAATGCCACCAGCAGCACTAAATACAAGCTCAGACAATACGCTTGCGGCAGAGCAGACCAGCACCTCCAAAATGTAGAGCGCAAGCTCATGCCACGTGTCCAGCTTGGATACCCAGTAGTTGTAAGGCACTGAGGGATCATTTAGGACGCTGACTCAGTCTGCAATGTATTCCTTCACCATCTTCCAAAACTTTCCCCTCCTTTTAGCACTAGGCCGCAATTCAGAGTGAGGTTGCTGGCAGGGTGTCATGAAATGGTCCCATGCCTTGGAAAGTGTTGCCCTGCTTCTGTTGGAACTACTGTGTGTTCCCCTTGTCTCCCTTCCTCAGTTGCCTAAGAAAGTACGGACTCTGGCGGCCGCATTGTCAGATGGAACATTTTGGAGCAATCTGTCAACAAGTACCTTATGGTATTGCACGGTTTTACTCAACCTCTCCACCACAGGAATCAGAGATGAGAAGTTCTCTTTGTAGCCGGGTCTTTGTAGCCAGTAATCTGTGTTACCTAAAAAGCATATAACATGAGGGTCGTGTGAAAGGCAGCCTAACATGAAGTTAGCCATGTGTGCCAGAGTACCAACGGGCAAGACGTCAATGTCAACTTCAGGATGACTCTCCATACTCTCCATACCCTCCTCCTCCTCCTCTTCTGCCCATCCATGCTGAACAGATGGAATTAAAGTTCCATGGGTACTAGACTCTTTAGCAGAGGCAAGTGTTTCCAGCTCCGCCTTATCCTCCTCCTCTTCATGGCCCAATTCGCTCTGAGAAGACGAACTGGGGTAGGTCTGGCTATCACCCAGTGTCTTCTCCTCCCCATTACCTCGTCTACCACATTCAAAGCATCCTCCTTAATGTGAGCAGTGATCGTTTGAGAAGACACAGCAGTGGGATGGTTACGCTGATAATAGCGTTATCGCCACTAACCATCTGTGTAGATTCATGAAAGTTTTTAAAACCTCACATAGGTCTGACATCAATGCCCACTCCTCGCTTATGAATTGTGGCAGTTGACTGGAAAGGCGACGACCATGTTGCAGCTGGTATTCCACAACTGCCCTCTGCTGCTCACAAATCTTGGCCAACATGTAGAACGTAGAGTTTCACCGCATGCTCATGTCGCACAACAGTCGGTGAGCTGGAAGCCGCAAATGCTGCTGCAGCATTGACAGACCGGCTGAAGCTGTGGACGACTTGCGTAAATGAGCAAACAAGCGCCATGCCTTCACTAGTAGCTCCTGCAAATTGAGGTAGGTTTTGATAAACCGCTGAACCACTAAGTTTAAGACGTGTGTCAGGTTGCTGAGCTCCAAAGCTGCCACCAAGTTACGGCCATTGAACACAACCATGCCTGTTTGTAGGCTGAGTGGCGAGAGCCACAGCTCGATCTGGTCCCTTATACCCTGCCATAGCCCTACAGCGGTGTGCTGTTTGTCCCCTAAGCAGATCAGCTTCAGCATGGCCTGTTGACCCTTACCTACAGCAGTGCTACACTGCTTCCTGCTAGCGACTGATGGCTGACTGCTGTTGGAGGTTGAAGTAGAGGAGGAGGCGGCGGAGGAGGAGAAGTGGGGTTGGAGCCAGTAACATAGCTGCTGTCGGAGACCCTGTTGGATGTAGGGGCCGCAATCCTGGGTGTGTGTAGCACCTGTGACATCCCAGGGTCCGACTCACTCTCAGCCTCAACAACATTCACCCAGTGTGCGGTCAGGGAAAAGTAGCGTCCCTGGCCACCAGCACTTGTGTGTCCGTGGTGAGGTGGACCTTTCCAGTAAGTGGGTTGGTCAGGGCATGGGTTATTTTCTGGGACACATGCTGGTGTAAGGCGGGCACGGCACACCGTGAAAAATAGTGGCGGCTGGGGACTGCGTGCCGAGGGACGGCCGACGACATGAGGCTACGGAAGGCCTCAGTGTCCACAAGCCTAAATGGCAACATTTCAAGGACCAGTAATTTTAAAAGTTGCACATTTAGTGATATGGCCTGTGGGTGGGTATTTGAGCTTGAGTTCAAATGCCTGTGTTATCGACATTTGGACGCTGTGCTGGGACAGGGAAGTAGGAGTTGTTGCTGACAGTTCATGCGAAGGTCCAGGTGCAGGGTGAGGGGCATCTGGGCCTGTGACTTCTACAGGGGATTGGCCAGCAGTGCTTAACAAAGGGGAAGTGGAGGCAGTGGTGGGACCCTCAGACGCAGAGTGTGGACCCAGGCGCTCGGCTCACTTATAAGGGTGCTTGGATGCCATGTTGCGGATCCTGCTGGTGGTGGTGAGATTGCTAGTGTTCACGCCCAGGCTCATTTTGGTATGGCACAGGTTGCAAACTATCACTCTTTTGTCGTCTGCACTTTCCTCAAAAAAGCGACATACTGCGGAACGCCTACCCCTTGGCAGGGTAGATTTATGCATGGGGGTGCTCGGTTTAACGGATGTGGGCCTGTTTGGTGTGGGCCGATGTCTCCCTTTGCCACCCCACTGCCTCTTCCAGACTGTTGCGGTGCTACGGATCCCTCCCTCTCTGTACTGCTGTCCTTGCTCGGCTTTTCACCTAACCATGTTGGGTCAGTGACCTCATCGTCCACCATCTCCTCTTCCACTTCCTCACTCTGCTCATCCTCCTGACTTGACCTAACCACCACCTCAGTGATTGGCAACTGAGTCTCATCATCATCCACCTCATGAACGAATGATTGCGGTTCACCATCATCATCTTCTTGAGACTGTGAAGGCTCAAGAGATTTGGACTCAGGGCACAATATCTCAGGTACCTCTTCAGCGTGCTTGGCGAGGGAGCCAAACCAAGTACTGGCAGTCATGTGAATACCGAGTGTGGGAATACTTGTTTGGACAGACGCGACATGGTAGGAGGAAGGAGGATCGGAGTGAGGATTCGGTTGACCGGAATCTTGGCTACAGAGACTGGACTTCATGGAAGAGAGGGTGGTGCTTAATAGAGATGTCCCGAACTATTCGACGGTGAACAGTTCCCGGCGAACATTGCTTGTTCCCGTTCGCTGCGGCGAGCGAACATATGCGATGTTCAGTCCGCCCCCTATACATCATCATTGAGCAAAGTTTGACCCTGTACCTCACAGTCAGCAGACACATTCCAGCCAATCAGCATACCCTCCATCCCAGACCCTCCCACCTCCTATCAAAAAGCAAGGACAGCATCCATCTTAGATTCATTCTGAAGCTGCAGTGTTAGTTAGAGCAGGGAGAGTGCTGCTGCTTCTGAATTAATATAGGGTTTCTAGGGAAAGCGTTAGCTAGGCCAGTGTTCTTTGTCCACTCCAATCCTCAAAGACTCATCTGCTGTAAGGACAGCGTCCTTACAGCACCCCAAAAAGCCCTTTTTAGGGCTGTTAAATCACTCTACTTTCATTTATTTTTTCTATATATATATATATATATATATACATATATATTGCAGTTGCCTGCCCGTGTATGAGATGCCGCAGGCCCACAGACTGTACTGCGTGCACACCACTCATATAGGGTGGCACAGTACCTTGCAGATAAAAAAAGTCATTTAATTTTTACCCTTTAAAATAATTGCATTTGCCTGCCAGAGTGTCAGGCCCACAGACTGTACTGTGCCCACTGCCCACCACTCATATAGGCTGGCACAGTACATTGCACGGCGCACGCCGCAGTGACCCAAATTGGAAGGAAGAGGACCGACCAACCATCTTTTTCCATCTCCCGGTTCCTAAAATCTATTCCATACACCGGCCCCTGATAGGGAACAAAACAGAGATTAAACTGGTAAGAACAGATTTACTAATAAAAAAAAAAGAGGACAGCCTCTGCGGAGCTGGGTATTTTTTGGCCATGTTACTGAACGCTCATGCACAATGGCTGTAGGCTCATGCGTCTTTTTGCGGAGGTGACAAACCTGGTCAGTCAAACCCAAGGCAACATCATCGACCTCATCCCATATGCGTATTTTTCTGGAGCATGCCCTGCGAAGAGTACTAGATCAGGTCGTAGATGAGCATGAAGAGGAAGAGTTGTGGTCACCATCGCCATCAGAAGCAGCCTTGTCGGCGTCGATTGCTGGACCTGCGACAACGCAGAGAGAGGAGTCTAAAGAAGAGGAGTCAGAGGAGGAAGATGGCTTTGAGGAGGTGGAAGACCAATCACAGCAGGCGTCCCCGGGGGCTTGTTGTCACCTTTCGGGTACTCTTGTTGTTGTACGTGGCTGGGTGGAGGAAGAGACCTTCAATGACGTCAGTGAGGACAAGGAAAAGGACATGGCTAGCTTGGTATCCAACCTTGTGCAAATGGGGAGTTTGCGGTTGTGCAAATAGACTGTTTGCGGTTGTTTGTGATGCATTAAAAGGGGGGTTTGGTCTGTCAATGTCTGTGAAGCGGGCGTAACCCTTACACTACCTGATATATTCAACATCATACCTGATCGTATACACACACTAGATATTTTAAAGTACGTTATTCCAAACAATTTAGGAATGTTAGGTGATTTATGCCCTTTATGGAAACCCGACTCTGCGTCAACTATGTAATTTTCCATGGGAGTTTTGACATGGATCCCCCTCCGGCATGCCACAGTCCAGTTGTTAGTCCCCTGGAAACAACTTTTCCATCACTATTTTGGCCAGAAAGAGTCCCTATGGGTTTTAAAATTCGCCTGCCAATTAAAGTCTATGGCGGTTCGCCCGGTTCGCCTGTTCGCGAACATTTGCAGAAGTTCATGTTTGATGTTCGCGAACAGAAAATTTTATGTTCGCGACATCTCTAGTGCTTAACAGACTGGAAGCATTATCTTCTGCAATCCAACTTGGACAGTGTTGTCCTGCGCCGTCAAGCTAAGTTGCACATGAATCTGGGTATGGTGGATTTTTTTGTTTTTTATGGTGCACTGGCAGCAGGCACAGTTTTATTGCACCCAAGTCCAGGGCCTCTGCTTGCACCATCAGCATCAGGCCCGGGCCACGGCCTCTGCTTGCACCATGAGCATCACGCCCAGGTCCATGGCCTCTGCTTGCACCATCAGCATCATGCCCACTTCCCCTCTGTTTGTGCTCGCCTTCTTGATATGAATGGTTTTGTCTTTAGATGTGGCACAGATTGTTTTATTGTCCGCTAAGGACACAGTTTTCTGATGCAGGACAGTACTGGATACAGAAAATACAGATATTCGGCACTACACTAGCCCAGAGATAATGTTATTTTTACAGTACACACTGTATTGGCTTGCTGTAATGTACTGAATACAGAAAATAAAGATTTTCAGGAGTACACTAGAACACAGATAATGAATTGTTTACTGTACACACTGTATTTGCTGGCTGTAATGAACAGGAGACAGAGAAATACAATTTTTGGCAACACACTAGGCCCAGAGATAATGTAATTTTTACAGTACACACTGTATTTGCTGGCTGTAATGAACAGGAGACAGAGAAATACAATTTTTCGCACTACACTAGGCAAGGGATAATGTAATTTTTACAGTACACACTGTATTTGCTTTCTGTAATGTACAGGAAACAGAGAAATAAAAATTTTCGGCAACACAGTAGGCCAGTGATAATGTAATTTTTAATGTACACACTGTACTTGCTTTCTGTAATTTGCAGGAAACAGAGAAATACAATTTTTCTGCACTACGCTAGGCCAGAAATAATGTAATTTTTACAGTACACACTGTATTTGCTTTCTGTAATGTACAGGAGACACAAATACAATTTTCGGCAGCACACTAGCCCAAAGATAATGTTATTTTTACAGTACACACTGTATTTGCTTTCTGTAATGTACAGGAGACAGAGAAATACAATTTTTCGGCAACACACTAGGCCAGAGATAATGTAATTTTTACAGTACACACTGTATTTGCTTCATGTAATGAACAGGAGACAGAGAAATAAAAATTTTCAGCACCACACTAGCCCAGAGATAATAAAATTTTTACTGTACACACTGTATTTGCTTTCTGTAATGTATAGGAGACAGAGAAAACACAATTTTTCGGCACCACACTAGCCCAGAGATAAAGTAGTTTTTACAGTACACACTGTATTTGCTTTCTGTACTGTACAAGAGACAGAAATACAATTTTTCAGCATCACACTAGCCCAGAGATAATATAATTTTTACAGTACACACTGTATTTGCTTTCTGTAATGTACAGGAGACAGAGAACTACAATTTTTCGACTACACTAGGCCAGAGATAATGTAATTTTGACAATACACACTTTATTCGGATGTAGTTCTATATTGGATACAAGTTTGTCCCAAATAAAATGTATTCTCTGCTGGAATACTGTAAATACGGTTGCGGCCTAAACGCACACACAGATATGCCCAAAACTTGTTAACTATGGCCAAAATATAGATCACTGTCTGCTGAAGTAATTAATATAAAGGTTGTGGATTGAACGCACACACAGATGTGGAACAAGTTAGGTTAATTTCCCAGAACAAATAATTTCTCTGATGGTACAGTGTATATCTTGGTAGCAGGAACACTGTAGTGAATAAGCCCCTTTTAATAATGTCTGCCCAACACACCGTTTAATCGTGGTGCAGTGTATATCTTAGTACCAGGCACACTGTAGTGAATAAGCCCCTTTTATAATGTCTGCCCAACACACTGCTGTATGATGGTGCAGTGTATATCTCAGTACCAAGGAACACTGTAGTGAATACGCCCCTTTAATAATGTCACTAATCGGAAATCTTTCTGTCTTTTAGAAGTTATCAAAGCGATTTTCAAGCCCTGCACTTATCTGTCCCTTCCTGTTGAGGCCTGTCCCTGATAGTGCTTAATTAACCCCTTCTTAAAAAAAAAAGGTGCTGCACTGCTGTCAAACACAAACTCTAGTCATTAAAAGGACTGTTAGATCTTTCAATAAGGTTTTTGGAGTAAAATCAGTATCTGTCCCTGCTATCTGTCCCTGCCTACTGTCTGCTTGACGATGAATAAGCCGAGCGCCGGACCTCAGCTCCTATATGAAATAGTATCATGTGTTCCGGCCAGCTAATCGGTGTAAGGCTTACAGATATCATTGCTATGGCCTTACATTGAGGAGAATTACTTACCTGGACCTTGATTGGCTGCTTAGAAAGAGCCAAACGTGCGGGGAGGAGACTTGAGCAATGTGATGAATACATGTGGGGCTCGCATAGCGATGCTCGAACCGAACCAATACTCGGCCAAGCATGCTCGCTCATCACTAATAGTCAAGTGAGCACAAACATTTGGTCAAATAGTATATGCTATATGTATGTATAGAATGTCAAATATGTGTCTGATTTGTTTAATTTTTCAAATATCACTGAGAATGGCCATATTTAAGCTATGCTCACACTGCATTTTAACATTACATTGGACATTACTCTATAAAATTCCACCTAATGAACGCATGTGTCTGTGATTGACTTTCATTGAAAAAATATACATTTTGCATTCAAGTCTTTAATGGCCTATTATGTGGGGTGAGTATCGTATGAATTTTCATATTATAGTTCAAATTTGAGAAATTATCTTTACATGCAATAGAGTGCAAAGATCAAAGGTGAGCGAAAAATAATTCACTTTACGTGGATTGGACAAATCAACCCGAAAGATTATTTCTTCTAGAAGTTTACAAATAAATTGCCAGCAGTCTACTTTAAAGGTACCGTTGGGTGTTACCCATCTGTACCATTACTGCAAACTACTGGCAATTCATTCATAACTTTCCTATTTGATTGCTAGAATTAGCGAAGTTGACGAATAGGTTGCTAAAGCGAAGATGTAGAATACTTCGTTATCTTCGTTTTGAGGAATATAACGAATACATTCGTCATATTCGCTATTCGCTAATTCTACCAAGCCAACCATAAAGTTCTCTTGCTCATGGAGCGTCCCCATCACCATGGGAACGTCTCCATATACTAAAATGTACTGTCGGATTTGAGGAATTACGTTGAAATCGCAATGCGATTAATTCAAGTTATATTAATCGCATTGCGATTTCAACTTAGAGCTGGGTTTATAATGGGTCAGCTTGCTAGAATGAACGAAGTTAACGAATATGGAATATAGCAGCACTGCTAAGTTGAATTCACAATGCGATTAATTTAACTTGAAGTAATCACATTGCGATTTCAACTTAGCACTGCTAGTGCTATATTCCATATTCGTTAATTCTAGCCTATGTAAGATAGCAGTGCTAAGTTGTAATCGCAATGCGATTAATATAACTTAAATTAACCGCATTGCGATTTCAACGTAATTCCTCAAATCCGACAGTACATTTTAGTATATGGAGACGTTCCTATGGTTGGGGACGCTCCACCATGAGCACGGAAGTCGGCAGAAGCGGCAATGGGCACTGACTAGAGCAGCCAGGAAGCCAGGAATCCTCAGGACAGGTAAGAACTACTGTTGGGAAGTGGGAAAGAAAAAAATATAACAAAAAAAAAACAAAAAAAAAACGAATATTCAAAATAGCGAATTTATAGCGCTATATTCGAAATATTCGCGAATTAGCGAAGTGCCGATTTTCGCTAAAAAAATTCGCTATTCGAATATTCACGCTCAACACTAGTGATCAGATGAATTGCATAGTCCTTCTTTGCCATGAAAATTAACTTAATCCCAAAAAAACCTTTCCACTGCATTTCATTGCTGTCATTAAAGGACCTGTTGAGATCATTTCAGTGATCGTCTTGTTAACTCAGGTGAGAATGTTGACGAGCACAAGGCTGGAGATCATTATGTCAGGCTGATTGGGTTAAAATGGCAGACTTGACATGTTAAAAGGAGGGTGATGCTTGAAATCATTGTTCTTCTTATTATTAACTATGTTGACCTGCAAAGAAACGTGTGCAGCCATCATTGCGGTGCTAAAAATGGCTTCACAGGTAAGGATATTGTGGCTACTAAGATTGCACCTCAATCAACAATTTATAGGATCATTAAGAACTTCAAGGAAAGAGGTTCAATTCTTGTTAAAAGGCTTTAGGGCGTCCAAAAAGTCCAGCAAGCGCCAGGATCGTCTCTTAAATAGGATTCTGCTGCGGGATCAGAGTGCCACCAGTGCAGAGCTTGCTCAGGAATGGCAGCAGGCAGCTGTGAGCGCATCTGCACGCACAGTGAGGCGAAGACTTTTGGAAGATGGCCTGGTGTCAAGAAGGGCAGCAAAGAAGCCACTTCTCTCCCAAAAAAAAACATCAGGGACAGATTGATCTTCTGCAGAAGTATGGTGAATGGACTGCTGAGGACTGGGGCAAAGTCATATTCTCCGATGAAGCCTCTTTCCGATTCTTTGGGGCATCTGGAAAAAGGCTTGGCTGGAGAAGAAAAGGTGAGCGCTACCATCAGTCCTGTGTCATGCCAACAGTAAAGCATCCTGAGACCATTCATGTGTAGGGTTGCTTCTCATCCAAGGAGTGGGCTCACTCACAATTTTGCCCAAAAACACAGCCATGAATAAAGAATGGTACCAAAACACCCTCCAACAGCAACTTCTTCCAAGAATCCAACAACAGTTTGGTGAAGAACAGTGCATTTTCCAGCACGATGGAGCACCGTGCCATAAGGCAAAAGTGCTAACTAAGTGGCTCGAGGACCAAAACTTTGACATTTTGGGTCCATGGCCTGAAAACTCCCCAGATCTTAGTCTCATTGAGAACTTGTGGTCAATGCTCATGAGGCGGGTGGACAAACAAAAACCTACTAATTCTGACAAACCCCAAGAAGTGATTATGAGAGAGTGGGTTGCTATCAGTCAGGAATTGGCGCAGAAGTTGATTGAGAGCATGCCCAGTCGAATTGCAGAGGTCATGAAAAGAAGGGCCAACACTGCAAATACTGACTCTTTGCATAAATGTCATATAATTATCGATAAAAGCCTTTGAAGCGTTATGAAGTGAGTGTAATTATATTTCAGTACATCACAGAAACAACTGAAACAAAGATCTAAAAGCAGTTTAGCAGCAAACTTTGTGAAAACTAATATTTGTGTCATTCTCAAAACATTTGGCCATGACTGTACTATATTTTGAATGCCGTGGTACGTCTATTTGATCGCAATTGGCTCCATCCTACAACTGGCACCGCTTCTACTTCTGGAGTGCAAGTGTCAATCTATTTATGACATCCTATAGTAACCTTGGTCTCTAATGCTATCAAAGTGGTTAAACATGGGATATTGGCAATTATGATGCCTATATAGTGTACATATTGAAAAATGTGTAAGTTGTGTGTATCATTACATAAGTAAACTATTTTATTAAAATGAAGAGAACAACATTTCAAATACTCCATATAGTTACAAGATAGTAAGGTTGGTGTCATCAGATAAAGCATGCAATAAATGCCCATTTCCTTCCATGCAGTTAAAGATAAACATGCCAGTAATAAAGTTTCTGACTTTCAGTATAGTTGTTGGTAATGCTTCAGTAGATGATTTGTGAAGCAGAATTGATGAGCTTTAGGGACTGCTAAACATTCTGCCATCCATATTTGAAGGTCATTGATATGAACACAAGCTCAGTAAACATATTCATTTTGTCTTACTTTTTCTTCTAAAACCTAAGGTCACTATTTGTCGTTAATGGTTTAATGAAGAAACTTTTTACCAGTATATCTTTATTATTGTAGTTTTATTATATTTTAATCATGTATGAATATGTAATTTGTGTGTTATACAATGTTTAAACAACGGGGCATTTTTATTATTATTGCTGTAAAGATAACTTCGGTGATCAATGACCGAAACAACAACCAACAAACTCAGAAACAGCTACCTGTCATCATACACCAATATGGTTAGCAGAGCAGAGACAGAGGCTACTGGAATACCTCACCAAAGATTACCGCAAGGCAGAATAGTCTTAGCTAATAGGGACTCAGGTTGCATGTACAGAATGAAGTAACAAAAAATAAGTTAATAACACAAACTGGAGTCAAAACCAGGAGGGTACTGATATAGCCAAATCAGCAGACAAGTGGATAATCATCATAACAAGCCAAAGTCCACACCTGGAAAGTACAGAGGTTAATCAGTGGAACTAGTCAAGGTCGGTACACAGAAGGTAAACAAACAGGTATAGATTTTAGACAAAAGGCACAGAAACACAAATAAGAGCTGCCAGGACAGGATACAAAAACCCCCACCTACAGCTCTGATTGAACACCAAGCCAGAACCCTGAATGGCTTGGCATCCCATGGCAACTAGAGTTGAGCGAACCCGAACTGTATAGTTCGGGTTCGTACCGAATTTTAGGATGTTCGGGACACAGACCCTAAGCCGAACATTTTCATAAAAGTTCGGGTTCAGTCCGTTGTTCGGCGATTCTTCCTGCTTTTTTGAAAGGCTGCGGAGCAGCCAATCAACAAGTGTTTTACATCTTTGCTCTAGAAGCCATCACAGACATGCCTACTAATGGCATGGCTGTGATTGGCTGAAGTGTAGCATGTGACCCAGCCTCATTATAAGCTGGAGTCACATAGTGCTGCACGTCACTCTGCTGCTGTTAGTATAGGGAAGGTTGCTGCAAGTGCTCCCAGGGAGAGACTAGGAAAGGAATCTGTTGAACCTGGTGGTGTGAAATCTTCAAGCTACAGCAATTATTGAGGCAGAGTGCTACTGAAATCCTACATTTTTGTACCCAGCCCTGAGCCCAGTGATACTGCAAGGTGTTTTTCCGTCGCCGGAAGTGCCCGCCAGATCCAGTTACCAACGCAAGTGAACTGAAAGCATTTGAAGACTGATCAGTCTTCAAAATGCTTTCAGTGTTACTATGGCAGCCAGGATGCTATTAAAGTCCTGGTTGCCATAGTAGTAGTGAGGAGTGGGGTAGCAGTATGCTTACCGCCCGTGCGGCTCGGGCGCTCAGAATGACGTCAGAGCGCCCCATGCACATGGATCACGTGATCCATGCGATCACGTGATCCTTGCGCCTGGGGCGCCCTGGCGTCACTCTGAGCGCCCGGGAGCTGCACAGGCGGTAAGTATACTGCTCCCCCCCTCCCCACTACACTTTACCATAGCAACCAGGACTTTAGCATCCTGGCTGCCATGGTAACTATTCAGAAAAAGCTAAACGTCGGATCCGGCGATGCGCCGAACGACGTTTAGCTTAGAGTCGGATCCGGATTAATGCCTTTCAATGGGCATTCATTCCCGGATCCGGCCTTACGGCAAGTGTTCAGAATTTTTGGCCGGAGCAAAAAGCGCAGCATGCTGCGGTATTTTCTCCGGCCAAAAAACGTTCCGGTCCTGAACTGAAGACATCCTGATGCATCCTGAACGGATTTCTCTCCATTCAGAATGCATTGGGATAATCCTGATCAGGATTTTTCCGGCATAGAGCCCCGAAGACAGAGCTCTATGCTGGAAGAATAAATACGCAAGTGTGAAAGAGCCCTTAGCCACTGCATTGTCCTTGGAACTGTATGTGACCAGCATGTGTGTCAGCCTGCCAGGGACATCAGTCTAATCATTTTTGGTAGCTCAGTGAAGTAAAAATCCTTTATTCTGGCAGGTCAAGTCCGCTACATTACCTTTTGTATAATATAGGGTGACCGTCCATTTCTGTAGATCCAACGCTTTGGCAAAAATAAAAAATGGAGACCTTACGTCCAATGCAATCTGTGATTTAATCCGGATGCTACATTTCAGCTAACAATAAGCCTTTTCCAGCATCAGGCTTATTGTTAGCAAACGTAGCATCCGGTTTAAATCACAGATTGCATTGGACGTGCTGTCTCCGTTTTATTTTTTGCCAAACGTTGGATCTACATGAGCACAGGAGTTTTTAACACCCCTGGGAGACGTGCACCTAGAACCAAGGAAACATAGGAGTGCTGTATATATGTGATAACTTTTTTAGTCCATTTCTGTAGCCTGGGGCAAAAATCTGTATTGCGGTGCTATAGAGCACTTGTGCATACAACGCACCAAAACCTATTTTCAATTTCAGCAGTAAAATAGTGCATCAGTGTATTTTTGGGGAAAAAAAGCGGTATTCCTGATCCACAAAGAAGTTGTGTATACAGCGCACAAATACATATTTTAAATCTCGGCACTGAAATAGTGTACTAGTGTGTTTTAGGGGAAAAAGACGTGTTCATGGTTCACAAAGCAGTTGTGAATATTACTTACAAATACCTACGTTTAATTTCCAGCAGTTAAATAGTGCATTTATGAATTTTGGGGAAAAAGCTGTGTTTTTGGTCCACAAAGCAGTTATTGCAAACAGTGTACAAATACATATTTTACATTTCTGCAGTGAAATAGAGCATTAGTGTGTTTTAGGGAAAAAAAAAGCTGTGTTCTTGGTTCACAAAGCAGTTGTACATACAGCGTATAAGTACATATTTTACATTTCTGCAGCGAAATGGTGAATCAGTGTATTTTTGGGGAAAAAAGCGGTATTCCACGTCCACAAAGCAGTTGTGCATACAGCATACAAATACCTATTTTAAATCTCAGCACTAAAATAGAGCATTAGTGTGTTTTAGGGAAAAAAAAGCTGTGTTCTTGGTTCACAAAGCAGTTTTGCATTCCGCATACAAATGCCTACGTTTAATTTCCAGCCATTAAAAAGTGCATTTGTGAGTTTTGGGGGAAAAGCCGTGTTCTTGGTCCACAAAGCAGTTGTGCATAGAGTTGAGCGGACACCTGATGTTCGGGTTCGAGGAGTTCGGCCGAATTTAACTGGAAATGTTCGGTTCGGGATCCGAACTTGACCGAACCTGACCCGAACCCTATTGACTTCAATGAGGACCCAAACTTTTGGGTACTAAATGGCTGTAAAATAGCCCAGGAAAGGGCTAGAGGGCTACAAAGGCAGGTCAATGTAGGTCAATGCCCAGCAAACAAATGTGGATAGGGAAATCACTTAACCCCTTAAGGACTCAGCCCTATTTCACCTAAAGGACTTGGCCATTTTTGCAAATCTGACCACTGTCACTTTATGTGGTGATAACTTTAAAACGCTTTTTCTTATCCAGGCCATTCTGAGATTGTTTTTCGTCACATATTGTACTTCATGACACTGGTAAAATTAAGTCGAAAAATTTCATTTTTATTTATAAAAAATATCAAATTTACCAAAAATTTTGAAAAATTAGCAATTTTCCAAGTTTCAATTTCTCTACTTCTATAATACATAGTAATACCGCCCAAAAAAGTTATTGATTTACATTCCCCATATGTCTACTTCATGTATCGATCATTTTGGGAATGCCATTTTATTTTTGGGGACGTTATAAGGCTTAGAAGTTTAGAAGCAAATTTTGAAATTTTTCAGAAATTTTCAAAAACCCACTTTTTAGGGACCAGTTCAGGTCTAAAGTCACTTTGTGAGGCTTACATAATAGAAACCATCCAAAAATGACCCCATTCTAGAAACTACACCCCTCAAGGTATTCAAAACTGATTTTACAAACGTCATTAACCCTTTAGGTTTTCCACAGAGTTAATGGCAAATGGAGATAAAATTTCAGAATTTCGATTTTTGGAAAATTTTCCGTTTGAATCCATTTTTTCCAGTAACAAAGCAAGGGTTAACAGCCATACAAAACTCAATGTTTATTGCCCCGATTCTGTAGTTTTCAGAAACACCCCATATGTGGCGTAAACTGCTGTATGGCCAAACGGCAGGGCACAGAAGTAAGGGAACGCCATATGGTTTTTGGAAGGCGGATTTTGCTGGACTGGATTTTTGACACCATGTCCCATTTGAAGCCCCCAGATGCACCCCTAGAGTAGAGTCTCCAAAAAGTGACTCCATCTAAGAAACTACACCCCTCAAGGTATTCAAAACAGATTTTACAAACTTTGTTAACCCTTTAGGTGTTCCACAAGAATTGTTGGCAAATGGAGATGAAATTTCGAATTTCTATTTTTGTTACCTTGCCTCAAAAAAAGTGTACTATAGAGCAACCAAAAATCATATTTACCCTAAAATAATACAAACAAAACTGCCACCTTATCCCGTACTTTCCAAAATGGGGTCACTTTTTTGGAGTTTCTACTGTAGGGGTGCATCAGGGGGGCTTCAAATGGGACATGGTGTCAAATAACCAGTCCAGCAAAATCTGCCTTCCAAAAACCATATGGCGTTCCCTTCCTTCTACGCCCTGCTGTTTGGCCATACAGCAGTTTACTACCACATATGGGGTGTTTCTGCAAACTAGAGAATCGGGGCAATATATATTGAGTTTTTTTTGGCTGTTAACCCTTGTTTTCTTACTGGAAAAATTGATTAAAATGGAAAATTTGCAAAAAAATAGCTATTTTCAGACCGTTATTATTTTTTGTTATTTACATCGTTGAACTGACAGGTTAGATTGTGTGCTATTTCTATAGAGCAGGTTGCTACGGACGCGGCAATACCAAATATGGCTACTTTTTGGGGGGTTTTGTTTCAGTTTTACATAATACAGCATTTTTGAAAAAAATGATTTTTTTATTGTCTTCACATTCTGAAAGCCATATATTTTTTTTTTTTTTTGGGCAACTGTCTTATGTAGGGGCTCATTTTTTGCGGGATGAGATGGCGGTTTGATTGGAACTATGTCGGGTGCATATGACATTTTGGTCGCCTGCTATTACACTTTTTGTGATGTAAGGTGACAAAAATGGCTCTTGACACCGTATTTTTATTTTTTTGTTGTGTTCACCTGAGGGTTTTGGTCATGTGTTATTTTTATAGAACAGGTTGCGACGGACGCGCCCGATACCAAATATGTATACTTTTTATTTATTTATTTAAGTTTTACACAATATTATCATTTTTTAAAATAAAACAAATCATGTTTTAGTGTCTCCATAGTCTGAGAGCCCTATTTTTTTTTTTTTTGGGGGTGATTGTCCTATGTGGGGTATCATTTTTTGCGGGATGAGATGACGGTTTGATTGGAACTATTTTTGGGTGCATATAACTTTTTGATCGCTTGCTATTACAGTTTTTGAGATGTGAGGTGACAAAAATGTGTTTTTTACATTGTTTTTATTTTATTTTTTTAACAGTATTTACCTGAGGGGTTAGATAATGTGATATTTTTATAGAGCAGGTTTTACGGACGCGCGATACATAATATGTATACTTTTTTATTTATTTATTTTACTTTAACACAATAATAGCATTTTAGAAAAAAAATTTTTTGAGGGATGAGATGGCGGTTTTATTGGTACTATTTTGGGAGGCATACACCTTTTTGATCACTTGGTATTACACTTTTGTGATGCAAGGTGACAAAAATGGCTTTTACACCATTTTTTGTGGGTTTTTTACGGTATTTGCGTGAGGGTTAGGTCACATGATATTTTTATAGAGGAGATTTCTACGGATGCGGCGATACCTAATATGTGTAGTTTATTTGTTTTTTTTATTTTTATTCAGTGATATGTATTTTTCTTTATTTTTACTTATTTTTCACTTTTTTGACATTGTAGATCCAGTGGATCTGGTGTCTATATAATACAGAACAGTACACTATATAGTGTACTGCACTGTATTTTTTACTTTCACAGTCTGGTCAGACTTCTGCCTTTAGCAGAAGTCTCACCAGAGTTACTATACCATGGCAAGCAGGACGCTTCTGAAAGCGCCCTGCTGCCATGGTAACCATCACACGCTGCCATTAAAGAGCAGCGGGTGATGGGAAGAGAGGTGAGCTCCCACCCTCTACTATCCTATCCCGTCGACAGCTCCGTAGTTAACATGGAGGGAGCTTCCTCCCTTCTCATCGGGGGCTGCCGTATCTTGCAGCCCCCGATGGGAGAGGGAGGGAGCTCCTCCATGTTAACACCTTTATACCGCGGTCCGCACGGACCGCGGTATGGAAGGGGTTAATCTGCTGACATCTGCAGCACAGATGTCAGCAGTTTATAGCAGGGGGTCAGCAATGTGCTGACCCCTGCTATACCCACTAGACACCAGGGAAATCGATTGAAAGGAGGCGGGCGGGGGACCGCCCACCCGCAGCACCTACCAGAATCCCCCTGCACCGCCCGGGGACACTAAGATGGCGGGGTGCAGGGGGGTTTAAAATTTACACTTTGGGGCAGATTTTAGTCTCTGATAGCCCGCGGTCACAGACCGCGGGATCAGAGACTACAGATAGCGCCGAGCAAACCGCAGGTCTGAATTGACCTGCGGTTTGTTGCGATCGCGACACGGGGGGTCACAGGACCCCCCTCGGCATTGTCACAGGATGCCTGCTGAATGATTTCAGCAGGCATCCTGTTCCGATCACCACCCGCAGCGCTGCGGTGATCGGAACTTCTCAGGGCGTACATATACGCCTGAGTCCTTAAGTACCAGGACGCTAGGGCGTACATGTACGCCCTGCGCCCTTAAGAGGTTAAAATAAAATAAAAAAATTTAACAATATTATTGGCAACTCGGATGAGAAGGTGGAATTGGAGGTTGGGGAGGCATCAGGTGGGAATGCCATCAGCAGCCAGCGTGCATTTTGTAGCCAGTAGTAACGCATCTTTTGATCAGTAAAGTTTTTACAAAATTTGGTTTCCTGTTAGCAATGCACAGCTGTGGCTTATGACTGGAAAACTGGGTTAATGTCACCCACCAATGGAACAGGTGATATTCAGAAAAGTTAGGCCCCTTGCAACCAGACAGAGGAGAGGTTAATTCACAGCAAAACAGGCTTCATGTCACCCATGAATGCAACAGGCGATTATCATAAATGTAGGCACCTGGCAACCAGACAGAGGAGAGGTCAATGCACAGCAAAACAGGCTTCATGTCACCCAGCAATGGGACAGACCATTTTCACTAATTTAGGCCACTGTCACCCAAGCAGAGGAGAGGTGCATTCAAGGCAATAAGAGGTTAATGTCACCCAGCAATGGAACAGGCCATTTTCACTAATTTAGCCCCTGGCACGCAGACAGAGGAGAGGTCAATGCACAGCAAAACCGGCTTCATGTGATCCAGCAATGAAAAGGCCATGTTCACTAATTTAGGCCCATGGCACCAAGACAGAGGAGAGGTCAATGCACAGCAAAACAGGATTCATGTCACCCAGCAATGCAGCAGGCGATTATCAGAAACCTAGGCCCTGGCACCCAGACAGCGGAGAGGTCAAATCATGGCAAAACAGCCTTCATGTCACACAGCACTGCAGCAGGCGATTATCATAAATGTAGGCGCCTGGCACACAGACAGATAAGAGGTCAATTCATGGCAAAACAGTCTTCATGTAACCGACGAATGCAATAGGCAATTTTCAGAAATGTAGGCCTTTGGCACCCATACAGAGGAGAGGTCATTGCACAACAAAACAGGCTTCATGTCACACAGCAATGGAACAGGGCATTTTCACTAATTTTGGTCCCTGGTACTCAGATAGAGGAGAGGTCAAATCACAGCATAACAGGCTTCATGTCACCCAGCAATGCAGCAGGCAATTATCATAAATGTAGGCCCCTGGCACCCGGACAGAGGGGAGGTCAATTCATGGCAACACAGGCTTCATGTCACCCACGAATGCAACAGCAAATTATTAGAAATGTAAGTCCCTGGCACCCAGACAGAGGAGAGGTCAATGCATTGCAAAACAGGCTTCATGTCACCCAGCAATGGAACAGGCCATTTTCACTAATTTAGGGTCCCTGGCACCCAGACAGAGGTGAGGTCAATGCACAGCAAAACAGGCTTCATGTCACCCAGCAATGGAGCAGGCCATTTTTACAAATTTAGGCCCATGGCACCAAGACAGAGGAGAGGTTAATGCAAAGCAAAACAGGATTCATGTCACCCAGCAATGGAGCAGGCCATTTTTACAAATTTAGGCCCATGGCACCAAGACAGAGGAGAGGTTAATGCAAAGCAAAACAGGATTCATGTCACCCAGCAATGCAGTAGGCGATTATCAGAAATGTTGGCCCCTGGCACCCAGACAGAGGAGAGGTCAATTCTCGGCAAAACAGGCTTCATGTCTAGAGTTGAGCGAACACCTGGATGTTCGGGTTCGAGAAGTTCGGTAGAACTTCACAAAAATGTTCGGCTTCGGGATTCGAACTCGACTCGAACTTGACCCCAAACCCGAACCCCAGTGAAGTCTATGGGGACCCGAACTTTGGGCACTAAAAAGTCTGTAAAATAGTCCAGGAAAGGGCTAGAGGGCTGCAAAAGGCAGCAAAATGTAGGTAAATCCCCTGCAAACAAATTTGGGTAGTGAAATGACTTAAAATAAAATAAAATAAATAAAAATTAACCAATATCAAATGGCAACTTGAAGGAGGAGGTGGAATAGGAGGTTGGGGTGGCGTCAGGTGGGAATGGTATGGGAGCTGAAGTTCTCATCACAGCCAAAAAGGATTCATGTCTGCCTGCAGTGCCACAAGCCTCATTCACAGACTCAGGGCCATGGCAAACATACATGGGAGTTGAAGTTCACATCACAGCCAAGAAGGATTCATGTCTGCTAGAAGTGTCACAGGCCTCACTCACAGACTCAGGACAATGGCAACCATACATGGGAGTTGAAGTTGTCATCACAGCCAAGAAGGAATCATGTCTGCTTGCAGGGCCACAGGCCATTTTAAACATTCAGGCCCACGGGACCCACAAAGAGGAGAGTTAAAATCACGCTAAGACAGTATTGATTTAACCCACCAATGCCACAGGCTTCATTCACAGATTCAGACCCATGGCACTCATAAACAGGAGAGTTACAATCATGCCAAATCAGTATTGCCTAATCATTTACTAATTCAGGAGGACCATGGCACCCGCAAAGAGGAGAGCGGTCCTGTAACAGCAACTCAAGCCTTAGGTCAACCTGCAATGAAACAGGCCATTATTATTTATGTAGGCCCCTGACACCCAGACAGAGGAGAGGTCAGTTAAAATAGTTTAATGTCTCCCACCAATGCAGCAAGCGATTAAATGAAATCTAGGCCCCTGACAAACAGACAATGTAGAGGTCATTTGACAGTATAAAGAGTTTGATATCTCCCAATGAAGCAAGCGATGAAACGAAATATAGGCCCCTGACAACTAGACAATGGGGCAGTCATTTGACAGTAAAAAGAGGTTAATATCTCCCACCAATACAGCAGGCGATGAAACAAAATATAGGCCCCTGACAAACAGAAAATGTAGAGGTCATTTGAGAGTATAAAGAGTTTTATATCTCCCACCAATGCAGCAAGCGATGAAACAAAATATTGGCCCCTGACACCCACACAATGGGGCGGTCATTTGACAGTAAAAAGAGTTTAATATCTCCCAGGAAGACAACAAATGATTAAATGACATATAGGCCCCTGACACTCCACACAATGGGGAAGTTATTTGACAGTAAAAATAGTTAAATGTCTCCCACCAAGACAGCAAGCAAGTAAACTAAATATAGGCCCCTGACACCAACACAATGGGCTGGTAATTTGACAGTAAAAAGAGTTTAATCTCTCCTATCAAGACAACAAATCATTACACGACATATAGGCCCCTTACACTCCACACAATGGGGCAGTCATTTGACAGTAAAAATAGTTAAATGTCTCCCACCAACACAGCAAGTAGGTAAATGAAATATAGGCCCCTGACACCCATACAGATTAGAGGTCAATAGACATCAAAAAGAGGATAATGTCACCCACCAAAGCAACAGGTGATTTTCTGAAATGTAGGCCCCTGGCACCCAGACAGAGGAGAAAGATCCCATAGCAGCAAAAGAGGCATCATGTTACCCAACATTGGAACAGGCCACTTTCAGTTATATTTAGGCCCCAGCACCCAGACAGAGGAGAGAGGTCCCATAGCAGCAAAACAGGCATCATGTTACCCACCAATGGAACAGGCCACTTTCAGTAATTTAAGCCTCAAGCACCCAGACAGAGGAGAGAGGTCCCATAGCAGCAAAACAGGCATCATGTTACCCACCAATGGAACAGGCCACTTTCAGTAATTTATGCCCCAGCACCCAAACAGAGAAGAGAGGTCCCATAGCAGCAAAACAGGCATCATGTTACCCACCAATGGAACAGACCACTTTCCGTTATTTAGGCCCCAGCACCCAGACAGAGGAGATAGGTCCCATAGCAGCAAAACAGGCATCATGTTATCCAGCAATGGAACAGGCCACTTTCAGTTATTTAGGCCCCTGACACCCAGACAGAGAGAGGTAATTTGACAGCAAAAAGAGGTTTATGTCATGCACCAAAGCAGCAGGCGATTAGCTGAAATGTAGGCCCCTGGCACCCAGACAGAGGAGAGGTTCATTCAACTTGGTGTTGCCCCCAAAATAATGGTACAATAAAAAAAGAGGATTCAATAAAGAAGTTCCCTGGAGTATAAGAATGTATGGTTGAGGGCGAGGCAGTTATAAATGTCTATTCTGCACAAGGGATGGACATGTCCTGTGGGATCCATGCCTGGTTAATTTTTATGAACGTCATTATTGTCCACATTGGCTGTGGACAGGCGGCTTTGTTTTGTCTGTAATGACGCCCCCTGCCGTGCTAAATACACGTTCAGACAATACACTGGCCGCAGGGCAGGGCAGGCCAGCACCTCCAAGGCATAAAAGGCTAGCTCTGGCCATGTGGACAATTTGGAGACCCAGAAGTTGAATGGGGCCGAACCATCACTCAGTACGTGGAGCCGTGTGCACACGTACTGTTCCACCAAATGCTGCCTCCTGCTAACACGTTCCCTATCAGCTAGTGGTGCAGTTAGCTGTGGCTCGGTGACAAAACTTTTCCCCATCTCGGCCATGTTAACCCTGCCGTCAGAGGAGCTGGCCGTGACACAGCTGCATTGGCAACCTCTTGCTCCTCCTCTGCCTTCGCCTTGTGCTTCCACTTGTTCCCCCATGTCAGTTGGGAATGCTCTCATGAGCGCTGTCTACCAGTGTGCCACAGATGGCGTTGCACAGTGCACACTTGATTTTATCCGATACTTGGTTGTGCAGGAAAGGCACGGCTCTCTTAGAGAAGTAGTGGTGGCTGGGAACGCCGTACTGTGGGACAGCCACCACCATCAGCTGTTTAACCACATCAGCCCCCCTAGCTTAAACACCCTTAAAGACCAGGCCACTGTTTTCAATTCTGCACTACGCTATTTTCACCGTTTATTGCTCCGTCATACAACTTACCACCCAAATGAATTTTACCTCCTTTTCTTCTCACTAATAGAGCTTTCATTTGGTGCTATTTCTTTCTTGCTGACATTTTTACTTTTTTTTATATTTTACTTTTCTTGATGAAATTTTTGCAAAAAAATGATATTTTTCACTTTATGTTGGAAAATTTGTCAAATAAAACTACATTTCTCTAAAAATTTTCTCTAAATTTATTGTTCTACATGTCTTTGATAAAAAAATGCAATAAGTGTATATTTATTGGTTTGGGTAAAAGTTATAGCGTTTACAAACTATGGTGCAAAAAAGTGAATTTCCGCACTTTGACTTTCTGAGCACCTGTCCTGTTTCCTGACGTACTACAATGCCCAGACAGTAGAAATACCCCATAAATGACCCCATTTCCGAAAGTAGACACCCTAAGGTATTCACTGAGGGGCATAGTGAGTTCATGGAAGTTTTTATTTTTTGTCACAAGTTAGCGGAAATGTATTTTTTTATTTTTTTTACAAAGTCTCATATTCTACTAACTTGTGCCAAAAAATACAATTTTACATGAACTCACCATACCCCTCACAGAACACCTTGGGGTGTCTTCTTTCCGAAATGGGGTCACTTGTGGGGTATTTATACTGCCCTGGCATTTTAGGGGCCCCTAAAGCGTGAGAATCCAAATGCGTAAAATGCCCTGTAAAGTCTCTAAAGGTACTCATTGGATTTAGGGTTCATTTGCGCATCTTGGATGCAAAAGTGGCACATGGTATCGCCGTACTCAGGAGAAGTAGGGCAATGTGTTTTGGGGTGTCTTTACACATACCCTTACTGGGTGTGAAAATATCTCTGTAAATGACAACTTTGTATAAATTTTTTAAAAAGTTGTCATTTACAGAGATATTTCTCACACCCTGCATGGGTATATGTAAAAATACACCTCAAAACACATTGCCCTACTTCTCCTGAGTACGGCGATACCCCATGTGTGCCACTTTTTGCATCCAAGATGCGCAAATGGGCCCTAAATCCAATGAGTACCTTTAGGATTTTACAGGACATTTTTACGCATTTGGATTCCAAACTGCTTTGACGTTTAGGGGCCCTAAAATGCCAGGGCAGTAAAAATACCACACAAGTGACCCCATTTCGGAAAGTAGACACCCCAAGGTATTCACTGATGGGCATAGTGAGTTCATGGAGTCTTTATTTTTGGCACAAGTTAGCGGAAATTGCTTTTTCTTTTTTTTTTTTTTTTTTTACAAAGTCTCATATTCCACTAACTTGTGCCAAAAAAATAAAATTTTACATGAACTCACCATACCCCTCACGGAATAACTTGGGGTTCTTTCTAATATGGGGTCACTTGTATGGTATTTTTACTGCCCTGGCATTTTAGGGGCCCCTAAACGTCATAAGCAGTTTGGAATCCAAATGCGTAAAAAATGTCCTGTGAAATCCTATAAGGTACTCATTGGATTTAGGGCCCCTTTGCGCATCTTGGCTGCAAAAAAGTGGCACACATGGGGTATCGACGTACTCGGGAGAAGTAGGGCAATGTGTTTTGGGGCGTATTTTTACCTATACCCCTACTGGGTGTGAAAAATATCTCTGTAAATGACAACTTTGTATGGGTATATGTAAAAGTACACCCCAAAACACATTGCCCTACTTCTCCTGAGTACAGCGATACCACATGTGTGCCACTTTTTTGCAGCCAAGTTGCGCAAATCGGCCCTAAATCCAATGAGTACCTTTTAGGACGGTATTTTTACGCATTTTTTTCTCACGCTTCAGGGCCCCTAAAATGCCAGGGCAGTATAAATGCTCCACATGTGACCCCATTTTAGAAAGAAGACACCCCAAGGTATTCTGTGAGGGGCATGGCGAGTTCATAGAAGATTTTTTTTTTTTTGCACAAGTTAGCGGAATTTGATTTTTTTTTGTTTTTTTCCACAAAGTCTCCCTTTCCGCTAACTTGTGACAAAAAGTTCAATCTTTCATGGACTCAATATGCCCCTCAGCGAATACCTTGGGGTGTCTTATTTCCGAAATGGGGTCACATGTGAGGTTTTTGTACTGCCCTGGCATTTGAGGGTCTCCGCAATCAGTACCTGTATGGCCAGCATTAGGAGTTTCTGCTATTCTCCTTATATGGAGCATACAGGTAATGAGATTTTTTCTGTTCAGCCTCTGGGCTGAAAGAAAAACGAACGGCACAGATTTCCTCATTCGCATCGATCGATGTGGATGAAAAAATCTCTGCCAAAAATATGCAAGAAAAAGAGGGGCCTGGCGATTGCCAGGACATAGGGGCTCCGCCCAAGCATCCATACCCACTCAGCTCCTATGTCCTGGAAAACGTGATTTCTCCATTCACATCGATCAATCGATCGGTGTGGAGGAAGACATCTTTGCCAGATTTTTTGATACAAAGTGTTTGCCAAAGCATATGAACTCCAACACCTCTCCTCAGCTCACATGCCAGGGCAAACGTACCTGTCCTGCAGAGGAGAAATCTCGTCTTGCAGCGCCGCATACACTGACTTCACGTGTCTTCTGATAGCAGCAATGCTTCTCTCAGAATTCACATCAGTGCTGCGGCGTTGGCCGGTTGGTCCGTTGGTCTGTTGGTATACCTGGAAAATAAAGGGTGGTTATGGGGAAAAAAAAAAAGAAGAAAACAGGCAGCAGGCACATGACTTGAACGTTGCAAACTTTATAAAACCAGAACATTTTAAAACTTTTATAAAACATGAACATAAAAACCTGAACTAACCCAAGATTTTTTTTTCTTGCTACCTGTTTAATAATTTTTTTTTGTTTTCCATGTCACTCTTTATTTTCCTAGCAGAAACTCTCTCCTTTCCCATGGGACAATGTGTAAAGTGTAAATCACACAGAGATGGTGCGAAGTACATTATACGCTGCTATCCCAAGTGAAAGGAGACGTTTCTACCGCTTCACACTTCTGCTGTAGCACACCAGCACCGTCCCTATGTGTTAGGGTCTCTCAAAACCTAGTGTCCTGAGAGACCCTAGAGCCTGAGTGGAAAAAAACTACCTGTGTAGTGCTGTTCCTAGGTCCCTAAGTGTACCTGAGTGTGGTACTTCCGGAAACACTCTCCAAGGCATAGGGCAGGGTGGTCAGGACAGTCAGGACAGAAATAGCGGGTGTCACGCCTTATTCCACTCCTGCTACAGACACGACATCTTTTTCGGGGTGGCGGTTGGGTTGAGGTACCAGGCACAACACTGGGGAAGTGCCGCTCGTGTAGACAGCTAACTACACTGGTGGTTGGGGCCACGTAATCTCCTGGATACAGGAGGTTCTTGATGATCTCTTCCTGGAATTTGAGGAAGGATCCCGTTCTCCCAGCCTTACTGTAGAGAACGTAACTGTTATATAGAGCCAATTGAATCAAATACACAGACACCTTCTTATACCAGCTGCCTGGTCTTTCGGGAAACCAAATAAGGGGCCAACATCTGGTCGTTAAAGTCCACCCTCCCATGTGGAGGTTATAGTCGTGGACCGAGAGGGGCTTTTCAACGACACTGGTTGCCCGCTCAATTTGGACTGTTGTGTCTGCGTGAATTGAGTCACGCTTGTCTCTCCATTTCACCGCGAGCAGTTCTTCGTTACACAATGCAGCCCTCTGCCCCTTGTAAGTCTGGTGGTAATGAGCCGTTGGGGAAGCCCCGGGCGACTAGGTCGCACGGTGCCGCAGCAGCCAATCTGTTCTAGGAACAAATGCCTGAAGAGGGCCACACTTGTGTAAAAGTTGTCCACATAAAGATGGTACCCCTTGCCGAATAAGGGTGACACCAAGTCCCAGACTATCTTCCCACTGCTCCGCAGGTAGTCAGGGCAACCGACCGGCTCCAGGATCTGATCTTTTCCCTCATAGATCCGAAATTTGTGCGTATAGCTGTGGCCCTTTCACAGAGCTTATACAATTTGACCCCATACCGGGCGCGCTTGCTTGGGATGTACTGCTTGAAGCCAAGGCGCCCGATAAATGTACAAGGACTCGTCTACGCAGATGTTTTGTGCAGGGGTATACAAATCTGCAAATTTCTGGTTGAAATGGTCTATGAGGGGCCGAATCTTATGGAGCTGGTCAAAAGCTGGGTGGCCTCTGGGACGGAGGTGGTGTTGTCACTAAAGTGCAGGAAACGCAGGATGGTCTCAAAACGTGTCCTGGACATGGCAGCAGAGTACATGGGCATGTGATGAATTGGGTTCGTGGACCAATATGACCGCAATCCATGTTTTTTGGTTATGCCCATGCTGAGGAGAAGGCCCAGAAAAGTTCTAAATTCGGAAACTTGGACTGGTTTCCACCGGAAAGGCTGGGCATAAGAGCTTCCCGGGTTGTCGGCGATAAATTGAGTGGCATATCTGTTTGTTTCTGCCACGACTAGGTCATAGAGCTCCGCAGTGAAAAACAGCTCAAAAAACCCCAGCGCCGATCCTATCTGAGCTGTTTCCACCCGAACTCCTGACTGGGCGGTGAAAAGGGGAACTAATGGTGTGGCTGAAGTTGGGGGCTGCCAATCAGGATTTTCCAGCACCTCAGGGACTCTAGGGGCTCTACGGGCCTGTCTGCGCTGTGGCTGCGACGGGGAAACTACTGCACGTGCCACCGTACTAGCTTCTACTGCCCTTCTGGTGCTCGCCACTTCACCATGTTGTACGGCAGTGCTGGTAGAAGGTCCAGGACGGGCTGCGCTGCTGGTGTATGCCTCACCACGTAATCCTGCAGCGCCAGCCCCACTCTGCTGCCCTTGAAGCGGATCCTGCGCAACCTGCGGTCTAGCAACACGGGGCCGGGTACGCCTGGTGGTATCAGGGACCTCAACCTCCTCGTCCGAACTTTGAGTCAGACTGCCACTGCTCTCTACAGGTTCGTATTCTGACCCGCTAGATTCGTCAGATGAGGGTTCCCATTCCTCATCCGACTGGGTCAGAATCCTGTAGGCCTATTCAGAGGAATACCCTTGTTTGACATTTGGGCGTCTAAATTTAGGGGTATTCCCTGAGACTACCCAAGAAAAAAAGCAAGCCTTTCTTACAATTGAGAGGGTAGCGAAGTACAGAAGCCGCTGCGATTGATAAAAATATCAAAACTGATTTTTTTATTCGCCGCAGCGCTATGAAGGGATTGTGCAGTGATTACAAAAAATAAAAATTTTGTCACTGCGGCGGGGCGGGCGTGGGTGAACGCAGGTGTGGGCGACCGATCAGGTCTGATAGGGCAAACACTGCGTTTTGGGTGGAGGGCGAACTAAAGTGACACTAGTACTATTATATATCTGACCGTGATCAGTTCTGATCACTTACAGATACTATAAAGTACAAACGCTGATTAGCGCTACGCGAACCAGTGACTGCGGTGCGGTGGGCTGGGCGCTAACGCTAACTACCCACCAAAGGGGCCTAAAGTAATCTAAACCTAAAAGTCAATCCTAGTGAAAAAAAAAGTGGAGGAAGAGGCCGAGGCAGCAGCAGAAGATTGAGCAGGAGCGCTTTCTTGGTTTTGAAGGTGCTTACTCCACTGCAGCCCGTATCTCGCATATAGATGCCTGGTCATGCAAGTTGTGCTAAGGTTCAGAACGTTAATGCCTCGCTTCAGGCTCTGGTGGCACAGCGTGCCAACCACTCGGTCTTGTCGTCAGCACATTGTGTGCTACCAGCATGCGCTTGTTCCTGCGCATTTTCCTATCACGCTCCAGTGCAGGAATTAAGGTGGGCATGTTGTCTTTGTACCCAGAAGAACCAGCGGGGTGGCCATCCAGTAGTCAGCACAAGTTAAAATGTGGGCAACTCTGCTGCATTGCGCAGGCACTGCAGCATGTAGTCAGCTCATGTGTTCCAGGTTTCCCAGATGTAAGGACAAGCTGTCCTCTGTGGGAAGCATATCGTGATGGTCCTCCGTTTCCCCCAGCCACGCACCAGTGATGGGGCCGAGCTGCGCTGGGTACCACCCTGCTGTGACCATGCTTCATCCTCAGTGGGTCCTGGCTGACCAAATTTGTACCTGGCCTCTGCTGTTGCAAAAACCTCCCTCTGATGGGCTTGGTTTTAAAGCGCCACCTGTGCGCTTTCTGCAGAAGCCTGGGTGATAATGTGAAACTGCTGGATCCACTGTCGGCCACCCAATCGACTAGCACCTGTACTTGCTCAGGCCTTATCATCCTTAGAATGGCATTAGGCACGACCAAATATCGATGTAGATTCTGGCAGCTACTGGGACCTGAGGTAGTTGGTTCACTAGGACGTGTAGCTGTGGCAGAACCGCCACGACCTCTCCCAGCACTAGAGGGTCCATTAACACCACCACGACCATGTCCGCGTCCCTTATTAGATGTTTTCTTCATTGTTACCATTCACCACAATAAGGAAAAACTTATTTGGCCCAATGTATAGAGCTAAAATTAAGGCCTTTGTTTTACAGACACCTAGCACTATCTAGCTATCTATTTATATACCGTATTACACTAATACAGGCACAGCAGAAACCACAGATTTAGGGGAATATCAATTTTAGGCCTAGTATTTAGGCCCTGGCTGAAAGGTATCCTTTTACGGACGGAATGACACTTGGAGATGCACAATAGCGTGTGCAAATATAGAGGATTACACTTTCAGGCCTTGTATTTAGATACTTAGTGTAATATACCCTTTACGGACATAAATACACTTGGAGATGGACAATAGCGTGCGTAAATATAGAGGATTACGCTTTCAGCACTTGTATTTAGAACTCTAGTGTAATATACCCTTTACGGATAGAAATAAACTTGGAGATGCACAGTAGCGTGTGCAAATATAGAGGATTTATTTTCAGGCCTTGTATTTAGGCGCTGACATGCTGAATGTAATATTCCCTATTGCGCACAGAATTACACTTGGAGAGGAATAGCGGAAAGCACAGATGTTTATGATTTCTATTTCAGGGATTTTATTTAAAGAAGGCTCACACTGTTTAATTGCAAGTTCGCACCCTATACAGTAATATGATATTCCAATTTTACTCAATTTTACTGATCGGCTCTCCAAGCTATCAGATGAGGGCAGAGATATACCAACCTGTCAGTTGAAGAATGTGATGTTTTGAGGGATTAGGAACTGATCAAACAATAGTGATCAAACCCTCTGACAAGGGGCAACCTGGTTATCCTTAACCAGACACAGTATGAGAAGATGTGTCTCCGGATTTTGGAGGACAAAGATGGATACCAGGTGCTCGCCCATAATCCATATACAACTGACAGACTGGAACTACAAGGCATTCTAGCAGAAGCCCTCTCTGATAGGCTGATAAGTGAGGCTGAATATAACTTTTTGTTCCCTCCACACCCTCAGATGGCCTGCTTTTATGCACTACCGAAGGTGCATAAAGGTCTGGACCCTTTGAAGGGTCGACCAATTGTATCTGGGACTGCAAGTCTCACTCATCCAATCAGCACCTATGTCGATCGGATACTGCGACCATTTGTTCTTGCCCTCCCTCATATGTACGGGACTCTATGGAGGTCATAAGTAAAATAGATGGCCTACAAGTTGAGAGTGAGGTTATGCTCGCTAGCCTTGACGTAGAGGCCCTGTACAATTCCATCCCCACGAAAAGGGATGTGAGGTGGCGGCATCTTTCCTTAGCCAAAGGAGTATCCATATGGAGAGACACAATGGACTGGCTATTAAACTCTTACGGTTAATTTTGGAGCACAACTCCTTCATATTTAACAATAGGACCTACCACGAGGTAAAGGGCGTGGTGATGGGAGCCCTTGTGCCCCCACTTATGCCAACCTTTACCTGGGTGGCTGGGAAAAGGAGGTTGTTTTTACGGATGAGATGGTATCATACACATCGTCGATTCTTCTCTGGTTGAGATTTATTGACGATGTGTTGATACTTTGGAGAGGCTCGGCACAAGATTTTGGACGGTTTGTTCAACATCTTAATCAGAACGATTGGGGTCTATTTTTCACATCAGAGATTAATGATGCTAAGGTGACATTCTTGGATCTGACCATTTACAAAGATCAAAATGGCGAATTGGGGACTCGGTTGTTTCGCAAAGAAACTGCCACTAACTCATTGCTTGAATGGAACAGCCATCACCCTCAATTGTTGAAACGTGGCATACCCAGAGGACAGTACCTACGCATGAGGCGCAATTGTTCAAGCCTGCGGGATTACCGTAGGCGGCATCAGGACCTTAGGGACAGATTCAGGAGACGAGGTTATCCTGAGACTGTCCTTAAGCGGGCACACCATCATGCACTCAATTGTGACAGGACTGAGCTGTTACATCCCCGCCAGCGATCAGAGGAGAACCAACAAATACGTATTGTGGGCAATTATGATGCAGCACACAGGCAGGTCAAAGAGATACTGTCCGAATTCTGGGGGATTTTACAGGCTGACCCTGACGTTGGTCATCTAGTGGGACAGGCACCAGCAGTCACCTATAGGCGAGGCAGAAACATCAGGGATCGCCTGGTACATAGCCTGTATTCCCCCCAGCAGAGAGGGGGGTTTTCCTTTAGGGACCAGCTGAAAGGGACATTCAAGTGCTCAGGATGTGTGGCCTGTAGCTCAATCAAGAAAGGGAACACGTTCAGATGTACCGTAACAGGCCGTACATTTCAGATCTACACATTTATCAACTGTAGATCGACGGGCCTGGTATATTTGATTACGTGCGCCTGTGGTCTCCAATACGTTGGCAAAACAACGAGAGAATTTAGGCGGCGAATTGGAGAGCACCTTAATGACATCAAAAATGAGGTTGATAAACTAGTGGCACGCCACGTGATGGAGCACCATGGAGGTGATCAGAAAGTGCTATCCTTTCAGGGGATCGAGGTTGTTAGCCATTCACTGAGAGGGGGTGACTTTGACAAACGGGTTCTTCAAAAAGAGGCCCAATGGATTTTCAGATTACGGACAGTGAGACCACAGGGTCTCAATGATCATATCTCTTTTAGTTGTTTTCTGTAATAAATGTTGACGTTTGGGCCTCTTTAAGTGTGAGTTTATGTTTGGATATACAATAGTGACGGAATTAAGGTCAGTGGAGATCGAACTTATAGCCACGGGTAGTCAACAAACATACCTACCCTGTTGGAGGCTGGTGTAAGTGATTTTTGAGGGTCTACCATGGAAAAGCAAGTGATGCACCATGCTAATGCAAGCTGATCCTAGATGTAGGTGCCCCATTTGAGCAGCTTATTCATTTGGATCAAAAGAAATGAGATAAGTGGCCTTTATTATAAACCATGGGGAGGCTGGATTACCCAGGTAGTATGGCCATACATTCTGAATCCAAGTAGGGAGTGTGACCCTGAGTGGTGTCCTATTGGTAAGTGGGGCCGTGAACTAGGGCCTGGTATTATTAAGGGACTGGCTCAGGTGGTCAATACCCACAGTAGAATGCCATTTTGTGATTTTTGATATTTGGATGATCGATCTATAATGCTGACCCTGTCACTATATTATATGCAAACATATCTCTGTGCATCGGGCAGTGGCCGAACGAACCTCACTGTTATGGCCCTGTACTATCCCCTTACCATCATATATTAAATCCGCCGTTTGTTTCCCAGCATATATTAAGAATGCAGACGTCCAGTGTAGGGTCGGCGGATACAGTATGCGCTCATGAGCGCGATGTCAGTACTGTATTCGCCGAGAGGGGCGTGTCTGCTAACTCCTCCTACAGGCGGGACCAAAGCTATTTAGCTGTGTAGGATGGGCGCCGCAGCCTGGCCATCCTAGTGCCGGAGCGCTACTCCTAATGAGAGGGAGAGCGCGTCCTCGTGTTTCGTGTTTGTTTGTCTGTTTGTTACAATGTTGCACTGCCACTAATAATGAAAATGGCAAGCTCCTGATGACACTAAATGTTGTAGAAACGCGTTGAGCGTTTGCCAGCACAAGGAGTTAGTTGGTGGGGGCAGAATATGTTTGTTTGACAACAAGTTTAGCGATTAACAGGTTCTGGGGGCTCAGCTTTATATCCGGACCATTCTCTGAATATTTGGGTCCAGGATACAGCCATTAACCTAAGGAGAAACAAATCCTCCTTGCTGCCCATAGGCAGTTTGATCGGGGAGGATTGTGTATACAATTCAAAGTAAATGCAAATGCTGTACCCCCAGTAGCCGTATTGACCAGTGAAATTCCATGCAAGCATGCGGCATGGGATTTAATTTTTCACTGATCTGTTCACTGTGACACAGGTACACACCTGCACATTAGGCATCCAGACGCAGCCAGACCGCTGGCAGTTGGTGTGCTGCAGTAATGGGGATGTGTACTGTGGGCACAGTGTTTGAGGCTGACTACATGGCCCCGTATTTTTGTGTAGTAGGTTTTTAAATTGAATACAATAAAGTATATTAGTTTTAAGCACACCTTAGATTGAAAAATAGGGATTTTATTTAACCACAGAAAAAAATCTATCCTTTGACGGACAGTATTACACTTGGACAGCCACAGCTGGAACCCCAGATTTAGGAGATTGGTATTTTGGCAATTGAATTTCACCCCACAAAAAATCTATCCTCTGACGGACAGTATTAAACTTAGCCAGCTACATCTGGAACACCAGATTTAGGGACTGGTATTTTGGCAATTGAATGTCACCCCACAAATAAAATCTATCCTTTTACGCACAGTATTACACTTGGCCAGCAACAGATAAAACCACTGATTTAGAGGATTGGTATTTTGGCAATTGAATTTCACCCCAGAAAAAAATCTATCCTTTGACGCACAGTATTACAGTATTACAGTAATCTAAAACCCGAATATATAGCTCTATAGAATATAGTGCTATATATTCTTTTAGAATATTCAATACTTTTTCTCATCTGAAGTCATGATTCCTCCCTAAGTTGCTTTTGGGCCAATGACTGTTCACATTAAATTGGAAACAATAACGAATATTCCAAAAATGAATATATAGCACTATATTCTATAGTGCTATATATTCATGTTTTAGAATATTCACAGTACTGTGAATATTACATTGCCGATTTTTCGCATAAGGAAAAAAAAATTCTTATGCGAAAAATCGTCAATGTAATATTCGCGTATCTGAACCCATGACATCTGAGGGTAAGACGTGTTGCAGAGGGTCAGGTGATCCTGGTTCATACCGGCCCAGTGACTGAGAACTGTGTGCGGGACATTCATGGGGATAGCATGAACTGTCCGGTGGCTCTCACGGCGTGTGAGACTCCAGTGCAAACAGGGACTCGAGAAATTTGTGATGCAGTTTCACGTATATCTGATATGTTGTTTGGCCAGGATGTTGAATCGTTGCTGTGGGGTAAGGCAGACCCTTCTGCAGGAAGTGACGAGGATCCTGCAGAATCGGTAGCGACCCCTTTAAGTGATGTGACCATTAAAAACAGTGGCGCTGATAAGGTGCAAAGCGATTGTGTCAAGTTTGTGGAAATGCCAAATGAAAGTATGATGCCATGTGATGTTGATATGCATTTTCCACTGCAGGGGTGTGACCAGGAGAAGTGCTCCCTGTAGGTAAAAATGTAAAAGTTGGAAAAATGCCGATAAATGTTGAGAGCACAGAGTTGGGGAACCCACTGTAGTGAATGTGCAGGAAACAGTGGCTAGAGAAGTGTCCAAGGTGGGGATTAGCTCAGCAGTGCCCCTTGAGGGCAGGATTGAGAATGACATGAGCGGTATATATGACGCATGTGCTGTGACCGATAGCAACTCAGAGAGAGAGGCTGCCATGTTGAGGTCTGGCCAAACTGATATGGTTACTGGTAGCAACCAGACGATAGTTATACCTGACGTGACGAGAGGCGTGTGGGGAGATGGCGGCCTAGTGTCTGGAGACCCATACCCAGGCAGGGCTAGATGACAGGACATGTCAGTACAGCTGCAATCGTGAAGTCGGTTTCTCTTCCCTACATGGTCCCTAGGTACAATAGCGAAGGGACTACTGCCTGATGCCCAGAAGAAAATGAAAGTCTCCAGAAAGTTACACAAGCCTGTAGTAGACATTGACAAAAGTCTTGGCGAGGTCCTACGAGACACTCCTACGTCTGGTACTGCTGCAGAACAGAGTAAAGAGCTGCTGGATCCAGAGGCCAAAAAGGGAGTGCATCCAACAAGCTGATGCGAAAAACTCAAATAGAGCGGAAATTCTCCAACTTCAAGAGGAACTTGCAGTTTCGGAGCGATCCAGACTTCATGCAGAGCAGGAAAGAGATGAACGGGCTGATGAGGTCTTAAACAGTGCCTCAGAAAAATCTGCCCTCTTGGAGGAGCAAAGACATTTGGAAGCCAGTGTGGCGCAACTTCATCAAGAGTTGCGTGATTGAATAGTGGACCTGGATAACCAGAGACAAACTTAGTCTAGATTGGAGAAGAAACAGAAGAAGTTTGACCAGCTCCTGGCTGCAGAGAAATATGTTGCGGTCCGATATGCCGAAGAACGTGACCGAGCCGGAGGCTGATGCTCTGGAGAAAAAGTCCAAGGCCATCTCCTTGGCTAGAGCCCTTGAAAAGCGCTTAAGGAGCGAGGTGAATTGGAGAGGCTGAACAAGCAACTCAGAGCAACGATGGAAGTTCTCAGGAGCTCAAAAGATAAAGTCTATGAGTTGGAGAGGCCTAGCGTGATCCTGCACAGCAGGTGGAAGAAAATGAGATACCTGAAGAGGAAGATCCTCTAAAAGATGCCAAGAAGGCAGAGCCTGTTAAGAATGGGTCTGGAGATGGTGGCGCTGTGGTGCCAGCCGAGGCAGAGAAGAAGATGGATGAGGTATCTGCTGAACCAGATGAAGGTGCTGAGGTAGATGCAAAAGCCCAGGGACTCGTGGCGGTGTGTGGCCAGGACCTGGTCATGAGAGACATTCCCTCTGCTGTCAACGCCTTCCATAAAGCCAGCAGTCTGCTGGGGAAGAAATATGGGGGACCGACGACCAGTATGAGGGTCCTGTCTACTCCGATGGGCTGGCTCTCCTGAATCCTATCCGAAGGGAGAACCATATCCGGGGTAAATCTCTGCAGGAATTGCCAGAAGACGACGAGTCTGGTGAAGACCCTGATGTCCCCTGTACCTCCAACCATGATGAGAAAGAGGAGGAGTTAAGAAATCAAGTATATGATGCCGTGTCCAAGAAGGATGAGAAGGCTAATCAACTGAATGAAGACTCCAAAAGAGACTCAAAGGCTGAAGAAGCTAAGGCCGATGAGTTGAGGAGAAATCCTGGTATGTTCCAGAGACCAAAGAGAAGGATGAAGAAGAATCTGCTGAAGTGGGGCGTGCCACTGAAGAAGCAGAAGACTCTGAAATTGGAGCCAAACTTGACGTAACCCCTGTGGGGAGTAAAGGAAAAAGAAAGACGCTATCTGTTGATAAAATAAAGAGACAAAAAGAGGCAAGTCTTAAGAAGCGTGCTCAGTTGAAGCAGCTGTGTAAGAAAAAGGGAGAGAGAGATAAAAAATAGAAAGAAAGGGTCTGCCTGTCACATGGAAACGGGAACCTCTTAGACACTATCCCTTGGGCAAGAGGTCAATGTGGGTGACAAACCAAGCCTTGCTGGCTTGGGTATGGCAAAATAAAGGGAAAATGATGACGCCGACCACATCTTCCAGAGGGAATGTTGAGACAGACGCTAGAAAGGGCGGATGCCCTGTCATGAGCATCCGGTTGGTGTATGTGTTCACCCCACAGGTGTGAACAGAGGAGGATATGTGGCAATGTGAACACTGATGTGTGCGGTGAAGCCCCAGGGAAACCGTCAGACAGGGCTGTTTGCACCGAGAGCGTGTCACCAAGGTGCCTGGCCTTGGTGGAGTGAAAGCCCAAGTTAAGTATAGTATTAGTATAGCTGGCTCAGCTAGTTCCAGGGCGGGCTTTTACTGGGAACAGGTAATGTGCTGGGTGGGTGCCTGTTCCCCATGCTCCAGTCCGGGTTTCGGACAGGTCCATGTCTATTTAGTC
The DNA here is from genome assembly GCA_033119425.1 of Bufotes viridis. Taxonomy (NCBI): domain Eukaryota; kingdom Metazoa; phylum Chordata; class Amphibia; order Anura; family Bufonidae; genus Bufotes; species Bufotes viridis. Next base: position 71,798 of record JAKVIS010000396.1, read on the forward strand.
CTGCTGCTGGACAAGGTGTGTCACTCTGGGAGAGAGTGTTTTTGTGTAGCAGAGTCCTGGTGAGGCTCTGGGAACGTGATCTCAGCTGAGGAGGGCTGAGGGGCCACGGGGCTAGGGGCTAGCCACAACTCATGGACGTTCGGCTGGGAAAGCCGCATGGGTTCCCGTGTGGGTGAATGAGGTCTTAGGTGAGTCAGCGATATCTTATGTATTAGGTAGTGCCTAGACGGGCAGGTGTTCATTTATGTTGTTTTGTGTGAGAAGACTGCCAAATAAATGCACTGTTTGGACATGAAATCCGTTGTCCGGAAGGAAGTTTGTGTGAATGATCCCCGAGACCAGAGCTAACCCCCACACTGCCAAACACACATTTTGTTCTGGGGTGAAATTAATCTGGCAAAATAGCAATACCCTGATTCTGGTGTCCCAGCAGTTGCAGGCCAGATTTCATAGTGTCCGCTAAAACATAAATTTTGTTCTGGGGTGAAATTCAATTCCTAAAATAGCAATACCATAAATCAGTAGTTTCAGCTGTGGCTGGCAAAATAGAATAGTGTTCGCCAAAACATATATTTTGTATGGGGTGAAATTAATCTGGCAAAATAGCAATACCCTGAAACTGGTGTCCCAGCAGTTGCAGGCCAGACATTATAGTGTCTGCCAAAACACATATTTTGTTCTGGGGGTGAAATTAATCTGGCAAAATAGCAATACCCTGATTCTGGTGTCCCAGCAGTTGCAGGCCAGATTTCATAGTGTCCGCTAAAACATATATTTTGTTCTGGGGTGAAATTCAATTCCTAAAATAGCAATACCATAAATCAGTAGTTTCAGCTGTGGCTGGCAAAATAGAATAGTGTTCGCCAAAACATATATTTTGTTCTGGGGTGAAATTAATCTGGCAAAATAGCAATACCCTGATTCTGGTGTCCCAGCAGTTGCAGGCCAGATTTCATAGTGTCCGCTAAAACATAAATTTTGTTCTATGGAGGTCATAAGTAAAATAGATGGCCTACAGAAGTTGAGAGTGAGGTTATGCTCGCTAGCCTTGACGTAGAGGCCCTGTACAATTCCATCCCCACGAAAGGGATGTGAGGTGGCATCTTTCCTTAGCCAAAGGAGTATCCATATGGAGAACACAATGGACTGGCTATTAAACTCTGCAGTTAATTTTGGAGCACAACTCCTTCATATTTAACAATAGGACCCTGCAGAGGTAAGGGGCGTGGTGATGGGAGCCCTTGTGCCCCCACTTATGCCAACCTTTACCTGGGTGGCTGGGAAAAGGAGGTTGTTTTTACGGATGAGATAATTTATCATACACATGGTCGATTCTTCTCTGGTTAGAGATTTATTGACGATGTTGATATTTCTTGGAAGAAGAGCTTCAGCACAAGATTTTGGGCTGGTTTTGTTCAACATCTTAATCAGAGCGATTGGGGTCTATTTTTTTCACATCAGAGATTAATGATGCTAAGGTGACATTCTTGGATCTGACCATTTATAAAGATCAAAATGGCGAGTGGGGACTCGGGTTGTTTAGCAAAGAAACTGCCACTAACTCATTGCTTGAATGGAACAGCCATCACCGTCAATCGTTGAAACAGTGGCATACCCAGAGGACAGTACCTACGCGCGAGGCGCAATTGTTCAAGCCTGCGGGATTACCGTAGGCGGCATCAGGACCCTAAAGGACAGATTCAGGAGACGAGGTTATCCTGAGACTGTCTCCTTAAGCCGGGCACACCATCATGCACTCCAATTGCGACAGGACTGAGTACTGTTACATCCCCGCCAGCGATCAGAGGAGAACCAACAAATGCGTATTGTGGGCAATTATGATGCAGCACACAGGCAGGTCAAAGAGATACTGTCGCGACTCTGGGGGATTTTACAGGCTCGAACCACTGACGTTGGTCATCTAGTGGGACCAGGCACCAGCAGTCACCTATAGGGCGAGGCAGAAACATCAGGGGATCGCCTGGTACATAGCCTGTATTCCCCCAGCAGAGAGGGGTTCTCCTTTAGGGACCAGCTGAAAGGGACATTCAAGTGCTCAGGATGTGTGGCCTGTAGCTCAATCCAAAGAAAGGAGACACGTTCAGATGTACCGTAACAGGCCGTACATTTTCAGATCTACGCATTTATCAACTGTAGATCGACGGGCCTGAGTATATTTGATTCACGATGCGCCTGTGTGGTCCTCCAATACGTTGGCAAAACAACGAGAGGCCGGCGGCGGTGGAGAGCACCTTATGACATCAAAAATGAGGTTGACAAACTGGTGGCCGCCCGTGATGGAGCACCATGGAGGTGATCAGAAGGTGCTATCAACTTTCAGGGGATCGAGGTTGTTAATTTCACTGAGAGAGGGTGACTTTCTGACAAGCGGGTTCTTCAAAAAGAGGCCCAATGGATTTTCAGGTTGCAGGACAGTGAGGCCGCAGGTGCTCTCAATGATCATATCTCTTTAGTTGTTTTCTGTAATAAATGTTGACGTTTGGGCCTCTTTAAGTGTGAAGTTTATGTTTGGATATACAATAGTGATTGACGGAGTTAAGGTCAGTGGAGATCGAACTTCCCACTAGCCCGGGTGGTCAACAAGCTTATACCTCTACCCTGTTGGAGAGGCTGAGGTGTGAGTGGTTGTTGGGTCTACCATGGAAAAGCAGTGATGCACCATGCTTATGCAAGCTGATCCTAGATGTAGGTGCCCCATTTTGGGCAGCTTATTCATTTGGATCAAAAGGAAATGAGATAAGTGGCGCTTTATTATTATAAACTTCATGGGGAGGCTGGATTGCCCAGGTGTATGGCCGCCCATTCTCTGAATCCAAGTAGGGAGTGTGGTGACCCTGGTGGTGTCCTGTTGGTAAGTGGGGGCCGTGAACTGAGGGCCTGAGCGGCCATTAGGGGACTGGCTGGCTCCAGGGTGGTCAATACCCACAGTAGGAAATGCCATTTTGTGATTTTGATGATATTTGGATTGATCGATCTATAATGCTGACCCTGTCACTATATTATATGCAAACATATCTCTGTGTCATCGGCAGTGGCCGAAGCGAACCTCACTGTTGTGGCCCTGTACTATCCCCTTACTGCATCATATATTAAATGCGCCGTTTGTTTCCCAGCATATATATTAAGAATGCCCAGGCGTCCAGTGTAAGGGTCGGCGGATACAGTGCTGCGCTCATGAGCGCGATGTCAGCCACTGTATTCGCCGAGAGGAGGCGTGTCTGCTAACTCCTCCTACAGGCGGGACCAAGCTATTTGGCTGTGTGGGATGAGGCGCCGCCTTCACGGCCATCCTAGGTGCCGGCGCTACTCTAATGAGAGAAGGAGAGCGCGCGTCCTGCGTGTTTCGTCGTTTGTTTGTCTGTTTGTTACAATGTTGCTGCCACTAATAAAATGGCAAGCTCCTGATGACACTAAATGTTGTAGAAGCCGTTGAGCGTTTGCCAGCACAAGGAGTTAGTTGGTGGGGGCAGAATATGTTTGTTTGACAACAAGTTTAGCGATTAACAGGTTCTGGGGAATTCAGCTTTATATCCGGACCATTCTCTGAATATTTGGGTCCAGGATACAGCCATTAACCTAAGGAGAAACAAATCCTCCCTTGCTGCCCATAGGCAGTTTGATCGGGGAGGATTGTGTACACTATTCAAAGTAAATGCCGTGCTGCAGCACTTTGTGCCCCAGTGATGACCAGTGAAATTCCACGCTGTAGCTATGCGGCATGTGGGTTCATTTTTCACTGATCTGTTCACTGTGACACAGGTACACACCTGCATTAGGCATCCCAGGCGCAGCCAGACCGCTGGCAGTTGGTGTGCTGCAGTGATGGGGATGCTGTAGGCTGTGGAGCTGGTGTTTGAGCTGACTTCCTTGGCCCGTGTTTTTTTGTGCTGGCTAGGTTTTTAGGTTGAATACAATAAGTACACTGTAGTTTTAAGCACACCTTGGGTTGAAAAATAGGGATTTTATTTAACTCCACAAGAAAAAAAAATCTATCCTTTGACTGGACAAGTGCTGCATGGACAGCCCAGCAGCTGGAACCCGAGATTTGGGAGATTGGTATTTTGGCAGGTGAATTTCTCCCACAAAAATCTGTCTCAGCGGACAGTATCCAGCCATGTCGCTGCATCTGGAACACCAGATTTGGGGACTGAAGTATTTTGGCGGTTGAATGTCTACCCCACCTAAATAAAATCTATCCTTTCTTTTGATATTACATGACCAGCAACAGATAAACCACTAGTTGAAGTTAGTATTTTGTAATTGAATTCCACCCCAGAAAAAATCTATCCTTTGCTAGTATTTAGTGTACAGTAATCTAAAACTGAATATGTATCTATGGAATATAGCTCTATATTCTTTAGAATATTCAATGCCTATAAATCTGAAGTCTTTTGATTCCTCCTAAGTTATTTTGGGCCAATGACTATTCA